>CM060661.1:39251812-39394312 GCA_030686955.1 Odontamblyopus rebecca
CTGACAGATACACGTGTTTTGGACATGAAAAACGTAATTATCGCTGGGCTCAGGTCGACTCACCTCACGGTTTCTTTTCCACTTGATGTAATGTACGGTTCTGTTTAGATGTTGTAGCATCAGTGTTGAGAAGGTGACTTTTAAAATGTTCCCCTACAGATTACAGATTACATTCCCCAAAATGTAGTTTGTGACATAATCAATTAAATTACTTAAAGTGAATAATGTAATCTGAATACTTTGGATTACTTGATATTGTCATGATTTTTAAAACTACATAAATGTAGCAACCAACTCCTGCAAATTCTTGTTTAGTTTTAGACCTGGATTAGTTCTGGTTTTAGATCTGTTATAGTCCTGGTTTAGTCCTGGTGTGAGTTCTGGCGCGGTCCACGGAGTGTACGCGACAAGACACAATCCACACGCAGAGTGCACGGCGTACGGGAAATGCGGAGCGCACGGCGTACCGAAAATGCAGGGTGTGCGGCAAACCGGACCGTACGGCGCACGAGGAGGTTATGCTCTTATTATGCATACATTACACATCCATGGGGCCGCGCTGTTGTGTGTACAGTGAAGTGCAGTGGTCGTGCGGAAATTTTACCTCTACCACAAAAGGTTCCGGCCATCGCCGAGCGGATGAAAATAAAACGAAGCATTGAGGCAAAAAAATAATCGATGCATTTTTCTAATCGATTAACTCGATGAATCGTTTCAGCCGTACTCTGCACCTGCAGGACACTGGATTTACCTGATTCTGCAGAAGAAGAAGAAACTTTGAGCTTTTAGCAGCAAACTTTAAATAGTTTAAGTCACTGATTTATGTTGTTTGTTCTGTTACGTATGAACAACAATAGAGTCACAATTTAACCAAATTCACTTTATTTTATGCTCGTTAAATTCTGCTCTTTCAGATTCCAGTCACATTAGATATTGTAATTGAGATATTTTGTCATTTTATTTCAAAAATAGTCAATGAAACCTGCTGCTAACGGCAGCGACCTCGGGGAATGAAGGCGTCTGATTGGTCCGTTATTTATGTTCAGATCTTGATTTAGGAACAAAACAGAGAAATGAAAAGTTCAGGATCCTGTGTGGCGGCTTCAGACGAACAGTTTAAGTCCAGAATGACGAGGCTCAGAGCAGCAGGTACAGACAGAGGGACGAGAAGATCCTAATGTGAAGGAGCCCCAAGAGCCTCCTGGAGCACTTCCTGTTTGGCACACAGCGTCTAACGGGTTAGCGGCTAACGGGTTAGCTTAGTCCACTCATATATACGGACTATGGTGGACAGAACTAACCCGTGAGCCGTAATTCAACTTCCCCTATTGTTAATTTAACTTCTCTTAGGTTCAACTTATCTTAGTGTTAATTCAACTTTCTTTAGTGTTAATTCAACTTTCTTTAGTGTTAATTCAACTTCATCTTAATTCAACTAGTGTTAATTCAACTTCCTCTAGTGTTAATTCAACTTTCCTTAAACCCAGAACACAGCAGCCAATCATAAACGTTTATTGGTCAGTCAGCCCACAGTTCAAGGTTCAACACAGGATATCAAAATGTTCCAACACAATAACTTTTGCAGACCAACTGTATTGAATTAACACTTTATAAAGCATAAAATTCAATATTCACCTAAATGTAAATGACCTACAGTCAGCATTGTGAAGCATAAAAACACAGAAACACTGTGAAGGCACAAAGAATGTTTTCTGTCCGTAGAGGAGTGAGCACACACAGAATAATAAACTGTAATAGTGCTGTAAATATTGTTCTATCCCTGTAGTGTCAGGAGGGGCGCTGTGGATGTTTAGGACCGTGCTCAGTGCGCTGGATTTATGATTTCACTTATTAACACTTTAAAACAGCAGCTTGTTAATGAAGCACATTTAAAGAGCTCAAGGCGCCTGGTTCGGATACAGACTTAAACAAAACAAAAAAACTGGAAAACTTCGTCTGTGGGAGTGATAGAATAATACAGTTTAATAGGTAATAATAATAATAATAATAATCATTGTAACTGACGATGATGTCAGTGTTTGTGTTTTCATTGCATCGGGCCTGAAGTGATTGTTTTTCTGTTGTTGATGTGTGGGAACGTCATTGTTGTTTTTTTATATATTTTATTTGTGCAATGCGCCTTATGTCATGTGACCTTCACCTTTGCCCCGGAAGTTCTAAGAGCGTGAGATATAGTAGCCGCGATGATAAGAACAATAAGAGAGAAATAAAGGAGGAAAAATGTCAAAATGCTACTTAACTACCGCTGGTGATGTATTGGCGAACATGGTAAATATATTATCTGTAATTTATGTTTGCTTAGAGGTAATTTATGCAAGTCTGAGACGTTTTCTCTATCTGTCTTTATTTTAGTTTTCACGGTGTTCCATGTGTTGAAGTTGGTGAATGAAAATAAATGTCACACATGACCATTAGTACGGAGCGTAACGTCCTTTTATTGAAGAAAACCAGGGGTAGCTACAGTGAAAACGTGACCTGTTTCATCGCACATGGTTGTTGGCTGCACTTCCCCACGCATCCAGAAGGCGGCGCCAGAGAACGTGATTTGTCTTCACTCTGTGGCAAGGCGCACACTTCAGCGCACATCGACTGCGGGAGCGAGTTTCCTAATCCTAAAGTCAGATGCTACTACGAACATTAGCCTCAACCACTGATGAAAGTAAGTTCAAAAAATTAAAAGGACACAAATAAAGAAAGGCACGGCAAAACTAAATCAAATAAATGCAAAATGACCTCACGAGAAAGTAAATCTGATAGTGAAGAGGATGTTCAGACCCAACATAAAGTAAATGTTAAAGAGAAAGAATATGCTGAACTAGATAAAGATGAGGCAAAATCAAGAAAATCCTCTCGTGAAAGACGATTTACTCAAAAAATGCGAGATTTAAAGGAGCAAGAACTTGCGCAAAAGGAAAAGAGGTTCATTGCACTGTATGAAAAATGGAAATCTAGAGTAAGAGAGATTCGGACAATATTAAAAGAAGCATGCTCAGAAAATGACCTTTATAACATGATGGATGAAGCTGAAAAACTTGACACTGAGCTGAAAGAACTGTATGATAGCATAAGAAGGAATACAGCTCCAAGTCAAGAAATCAGAAGGAAAATGGATGCCTGCTCAGCTGTTACATGTGAGTTGCTGCGCCTAATGAGAGTTAGAGTAACTGAAGAAGTAGGAGACTTCGATGCTGTGGCAGAGAAGGCAAAGTTACGTGCTCTTCTTGACAATGACTATGCCAGATCTATATATGGGTCTACAGCCACCAGAGTGTCTGCACGTGACTGTCGTTCTGAACATGCCTCAGAGTCGTCCAGCATCTCAAACAAAAGAGCAGAAATTGCTGCAGAGTTGGCTGCAAAGCAAGCCGAAAATGACATGGAAGAGGCCATAGAAGCACAACGTCAAGAACTGAGAAAGCTTGAAAAACAGAAAGAGATAGTAAGAATGCAGGCTAAGTTGAGGGTGTACACTGAAGAAGAGATGAAAGTGAAAGAGGAGAGAGATAGCTTGGCACGTAGCAAGGGTAGTGCTATTCTATCATCTCACACTGAACATGTATATCAGTCAGCTACACAGAATGAAGCACTTATGCAGGCTTTACATGAGTCAGTTGCTCTCTCTAGACTTCCTGCTCCAGAGCCTACTGTATTTTCAGGTGACCCTCTTAAGTTTATAGAGTGGAGCACAAGCTTTAAAGCTCTAATAGAAAGGCGATGTTTAACTCCTGCGGACAGACTATTTTATCTGCAAAGGTACATAGCAGGGAGGCTAAATCTACTCTAGAAGGCAGTTTTTACAGAAACGATGAGGAAGCTTATCAACAGGCATGGGATAGGCTGAATGCTAGATATGGGCATTCATTTGTAGTACAGAGAGCCTTAGAGAGAAACTTAATAAGTGGCCAAAGATAGGTGGCAAGGAATATTTTAAGCTGAGAGAGTTTAGTGATTTTCTTGAAACATGCAGTCATGCTATGCCTCACATTAAAGGCCTACAAGTTTTAAATGACTGTGAGGAGAACCAGAAGATGCTGACTAAACTCCCTGACTGGATCACATCAAGGTGGAATCGTAATGTCACCGAGCAGCTGGATAAAGGCAAGGACTATCCAAGCTTCTACGAGTTTGCTTCCTTCATCTCTAAGGAGGCACGCATTGCTTGTAACCCTGTGTCATCGTTACATGCTCTGAAACCATCTGCAGATATTCCAACAAGAGAAACAAAGCGCGCAAAAGCAAACACGTTTGTCACCAATGTAAAAGCCTCAGAGTCATCCAGCCTTGTATCCAAGTCCAATGCAGAGCATGTAAATTCCAAAGAAGCAAAGAAAAGAGACTTTACACCACAAAATTCAAATGTAAGCAAATGTGCATGCTGTGGACAGGACCACTCGATACACAAGTGTCAAAAGTTCACAGATATGTCTACAGACAACAAGAAAAAATACATACAAGACAACAAATTGTGCTTTGCTTGTTTGAGAAAGGGCCACAACTCCAAAGACTGTAAAAACAGAGCAATGTGTGGCATATGCAAAAAGAGCCATCCAACCCCACTGCATGAGGACCGCTCATCAGTCGACAACCCCCCGGCAGACAGCACAGCAAGTGGAACTATCACCTCCCTCTCATGCTCTGTGGGAGGTGAGAATGGTAGCACGTCAATGATTGTGCCTGTATGGATTTCATCAGTTCAGGCTCCTGATAGTGAAACTTTGGTGTACGCTCTATTGGACACTCAAAGTACACACACCTTTGTTGATCAGGATGTGTGTGAAAAGCTGCAGGTTGCTACGGAGCCAGTAAAACTAAAGCTTGCCACTGTGGTCAAAAGAGATTCTATTGTGAAAAGCCAAAGAGTGCAAGGACTTAAGATCAGAGGGTTTTACTCCAATACTAACATCGAGTTACCCCAGTGTTAGGAGAATAAGATCACAAACCAGTGATAAATCTTACAGTTTTACATTAAACCAGTCTCTGCCTATTGAGATTGAATCACCTGAGTCAGCCTTTCATTTTACGTGCGCACGGAGGAGAAGGGTGTCTGCACTAAGGCCATCCACACCAACAACCTCCTGCCCCTCCTCCGGCAGCACGGCCTTTATTTCTTCTCACCACATCAATCATGTCAGTACAAAGCATAGTCAGAGAATACATAGTTTACAACATAGTGAAGTATATCATGGCTTTGTTTTACATTTCAGAGATAAGGTACAAGTTACGATCTGTGAACAGTCCTGCAAGGAGGGAAAAGGTCATAAGAGGTCATGCATCTGGTTTCTCAGAGCAGATAGTGCATTCCTTTCTAACAAAGAACTTTCTGTACTCTCTGAAATCACCTTTTAACCACATGTACATTTTTAATAACTTCGTCATTATAAGCATTTTATTCTAACATTTTTCCCCCTGTTTATAAAAATTACATCATATAAGATCAGAACATGAGCCGTTTATATTTTAATAACTTTAGCACATGTCATCATAAAAATGTGTAAAATCGTACACTCGAGGATAATGTTGGCTCTTAGTCATTTTACCTGTGTTTCAGTTTGTCTATTTGTGTTCAAAGTCCAGGTCTGGGCTGTCCTTGTCAGAGTCAAAAGTTAAGGTATCTGTTAAGAGAAGTTGAAACTCCTCATTGTTTAAGGTCATTGTACTCTGAATAGACTTTTGCATTAGTGCTTTGAAGAGTGGAATACAACAACATCCACACACTAGAAGCAAAAGTGCACACATTATTAAGGAGGTTAATATAGTTGCTGCCAATTTCCTGTATCGGCCGAATATATCAAACCAACTGTACCATGAATCAAAATTTCCTCCCTGATCTTTAGCTTGAGCCAATTCTTCTTTGAGGGTGGAAACTCTGTCATGTATTTCAGACCAGTTTCCAGCAGAGTCTGGAATAAAGGTACAACAGTGTTCAGAGCCAAATTTAGTACAGATTCCTCCATCTGATGCAAATAGGAAATCTAGAGAGAGCTGGTGTAACATGAGCATTTCTCTCATAGCTTTGCGCTCTGGATCATCACGGAGTTGAGTAGTAATATCATCTAGTATACCAGTTATGTTTTCTAACGCCCACCATACATCATTCATTCTTTTTCCTAGATAAGCTGCACCATAGTTTGGTAAGAGAGTCATAAAAAACCCTCTTGTGCCACTTATCAGTGAGGTATGGGTGTTAGATTGCTTTGGCGGTGTGTATGCCCTTTTTACCTTATTGTAGTGCGGGTTTTGGTCAGTTGAGACTAATTGGAAAACTGTTGGTTGGAGAGAAGCTAAGTAACAGCCTCCACACCAGTCTGGTGGCAGGATGAGGTGAGCAGTTTTCCCACACATCCATACCGCTCCTACAGGAGCTGGAATGGCCCAGATGGGTACATTAAGTCTAGTCCAGTCGGCTGGCAGTCCAACTAAGTTTAGGTCTTTAGCTACCTGTGTCAAATTAAATGTGAATATGCCTATTATGGGTCCAACTGTTCTACCTCTGTGGGTAAGAGGCAGTGCATACCATGGCCCCCCTTATAGGCTGTGGTTCTCCATCCGGGGACTGGGAGCTCTTTACGGCCTTGAGTGCTCCCCACCCACTGGAAACCCCTGTCACATTCTCTGGTCACTGTTAGTCCGGGGAACTCAGGTCCCTTTCTAACCTGGACACCTTTCCATATGGTCTGGTTAGTGTTGTCAGTCCATTTAGCTGGATCCCTCCAGTCTGAGGCATTTGTCAAATAACCATCACATAGAGGCAGTTTAACACTCGTCCGCATCGACCAGTACCCTACCAGTGCACAAAACATGTCTTTAGCTGAAAGAGGGACAGGTGTAAACACCGGTACCTCATTGGCATGGTGAGGGATAAGGGAACAGATATAACAGTCCTTTGTGATGTTAAGGTGTTGTGCTGTTATGTTCATGAGGTTAAACCATTTATTATTTAGTATGTGATGTACTTGATGTGGATTTATCACTTCTCTACGAGCAAGTATATATCGTTTATGCATCAATACTTGGGTCAATTCTGTCTTGTCTTTTTTTGTCATTTCAGTCGTAGGATGTGTCACAGTCTCAGAGACAGTGGAGTCGTTGTATTTGTTTTGTGTGACCTGTGTACTCACTACCAAGTCAGTGTGTGTATGTTTGATATATATCAAAAACATTATTGCTATGTACACCATGAATAAAATTATGACAAATAACACCTTATTTAACCATTTTAACTGGGTGTTTTGTGGTTGTTTTACTTCTCTTTTCTCAGACAGTTGCTTCTCCCTTGGGATGAATGGAGCTGTCATCTTTTTCAGTGCCCGAGGGTAAACTTCCTCGTAAGAACACCGTTGGAGTGAACGTAGTTTACCTACTGCTCACTCTTGAAGTCCTGGTCTAGGAGTAATCTAGGAGGTCTAGGAGGTCTCTGAAGGCCTGAGTCAGAGATGTCCTGAGTCTAGGAGGTCTTGGAGGTCTCGGAGGCTGGGTCTGGATCTGTCAGGTCCAACTGGTTCCTTAACTTACAGTGTGATTGATGAATCCAGGTGGCTTTGCCCTCGACCTTTACTGCAGTGGGTGTAGCCAAGATGACTCGGTATGGTCCCTCCCACCTTGGACTGGTCCAATTCTTCCTCTTTAGAGTCTTTATGAACACGTGGTCTCCTGGTTTTGCCGTGTTGCCCTGTAGAGAAATAGTTCCTTCTGGCAGTTTATTGCTGTTTACAACATCTCTTGTTAACAGGGTTTTTCTCATATAGTCAATAAGATCTTGATCAGAGTCTGGTTGATCTATTGTCTTTAATTGTAAATCCGGAATAGTATACGGCCTTCCATATAGTATTTCAAATGGGCTCAACGTATGTCCTTCTGCTGGCAAAATATGCATGTTTAGTTTAACTAGTTCAATGCAATCAGGCCATGGTCTGTTGGTTTCCTTCATTGTTTTGACCAACTTGTTTTTTATTGTCTTGTTCGTCCTCTCCACTAGGCCTGCTGACTGTGGGTGATATACACAGTGTCTTTTTCAGATCTATGTTAAATCTCTCCCTATCTTTGTGATGACTTCATTAACAAAATGGGTTCCGTTATCTGATCTTATAACTTTTGGAATGCCAAATGTGGGAATTATGCTCTTGCATATTGCTTTCGCCACCGTTAGTGCATCCGGTTTAGCTGTTGGGAATATTTCCACCCATTTGGAGAATGCGTCAATAATGCGTCTATAATCACTAGACAATACTCTACACCTTTAGATTTCGTTAATTGAATGAAATCCATGTGTAGTGTATGAAAAGGATGTTCTGGATTAGGGAAAGCTCCTCTTTTAGGTCTCAGCTGTCCCTGTGCATTATTTTTAATACAGATTAGGCATTGTTTACAAAAATTTTTTGAATATGTATTAAAGCCTATTGTATTATAATGCTTTTCCACCATATCAATCATTCCCCCTGTTGACACGTGGCATGGACTATGTGTCAATCTAGCAGCCCAATTAAATAATGATTTTGGTAGCCATGGTTTATCAGCAGGGCCTACATATAGGTTATTTTTTATTGTAGCTCCTTTCCCTATCCAGGCATCTCTCTCAGATTTGGGAGCATTTTGTTGATAATTTAACAACAAATTTTCGTCTTGATTCGTTATTTCTTCTGAATGTAACGTCTGTGTGCTTTGTGCCACAGCTTTAGCTGCGGTATCTGCTAATCTGTTGCCTACCGAGATAGGATCTGTGTTTGATTTGTGTGCTTCACATTTGCAGATGGCTAGCCTTTTAGGTAATTTTATGGCTTCTAAAAGATTTTCTAGTAGGACTTTATGTGTCACTGTTTTGCCGCTGGATGTTTTAAAACCTCTTCTGGCCCATTGTGTACAGAAGTGATGTGTTGATCCATAAGTATATTGACTATCTGTCCATATGGTCAACTCTTCATCTTTGAATAATTTACATGCTTCCGTAACTGCTATTAATTCTGCAGCCTGTGCTGATAAGTTTGAAGGTAGTTTCATTTGTTTTAAAATTTTATCCATAGTAGTAATGGCATATCCTACTTGATTTTGGCCTATCTTGTTCTTACTTGCTGAGCCATCTACAAATACTATTGCACCTGCATTCAGTGGAGTATCTTGTAAGTCAGGTCGGGGTTTGTGTATTATTTCAGTTTCTTTTATGCAATCGTGTTTCTGCCCATCCTCCGGCAGGGGGAGGAGTGTGGCAGGGTTTAGTGCACTGCACCTCTCTATGGTTAAGTGTGGTTGTGATAATAGCACTGTCATGCACATTAAATGTCGTGCAGGTGACAAAAATGCCATATTGGTTTGCATTAAAAGCGCTGATACGGTATGTGAAACCTTAAGGGTCAGCGGGTGAAACAGAACCACTTCTGCTGACTCCTGTATGGCCATTGCAGCAGCTATCACTGCCTGTACACAAGGTGGTGTGGCTCTGGCTACAGGATCTAATTGTTTTGAGTAATAGGCTACTGGTCTTAGTTTTGAGCCATATTTTTGCATTAACACTGAAGTCATAAACCCATTTCGGGTATCACATGTTTGAATGAAAGGTTTTGTGTAATCAGGAAGTGCCAGTACAGTGGTAGTTGCCAATGCCTGTTTCAATTTACAGAAGGCTGTTTCTGCCTCTGCTGTCCAATGTATATGATCTGTCATTGTCATTGGAGTCTCATAAATTAGATTTTGTAAGGGTCGGACCATTTCTGCGTAATCTACAACCCATGCTCTGCAATAATTACAGAGGCCTAAAAACGACATCATCTGTTTTTTTGTGAGTGGTTTTGGGGCAGCTAAAATGGTTGCTTTTCTGGATTCACAGATGGTTCTGCCCTCTGAAGTGAGATTGTGGCCTAAATATTTCACTTCTTTTCTCCATAGTTGTAATTTATCATGGCTCACGTTATTGCCTGTTTGGCCTAGGTACTCGAGTAAGGCTGGCTAATGTATCTTGTTTGCATTTTTCCTGATCTGCATTCGTCACTAAGATGTCATCTACATAGACAATAATTTGGCTATCATTTTTTGGGTTAAAACCACTTAGGCAATTTGCAATGTTTTGAGAAAACACTGTGGGAGAAATAGCCAATCCTTGTGGGAGTCGAGCAAAGGTATATTTCTGGCCTTTATAAGTGAATCCAAACCAATCTTGACTCTCTTTTGCAACTGGAATGCTGAAAAAGGCGTTTGCTAAGTCTATAACTGAGAAGAATTTGCTTTCTGGGTTAATAGAATTTAATAAGGTGTGTGGATTAGGCACATTTGGTGTAGTCTGTTGCATTGCATCATTTACTGCACGTAGATCTTGAATCATTCTCCACGAAGTGGAGGGTGGAGCTTTTTTTATTGGAAAAATTGGTGTATTGCATTTAGCCTCTGGGCATGGAATTATTACACCTGCCTTTTTTAAATCTTCTATTACTGGTTCTATCCCTTTTTCTGCATCTGGCTTTAGGGGATATTGTTTAATTCTTGGCCTAAACTCAGTTTTGCCTGTGATTTTTACAGGTTGGGCACCATGCATTAGACCTACATCTGCTGGGCCTTTGCTCCACACTTTTTGTGAGATCTTTTCTAAAGCTTCATTTTCTTCTGGAGTTAGCACGAATGTTTCTGCATCTACATGTCACATTTCGCAGTCTATTCCTTCCTCTGTCAAATGTGTCTGTGGTTTTGTTGTCACTCTATAATGTAGTTTTTTCCTTTTCCATCTAGTACTTAGGCTTTTTCCTACACTAGGATCTTCAGTTTCAGTCCAGTCTGTAATTGAACGTACATGTCTCATATTTATTGCATTGTCTCTCCATTCGTCATTTTTCCCTTTTGTCAGTGACACGTGTCTTGTGTATGGGGACTGCATTAGTCTAGTCACAGCTTCAGTTACATTTATGTCACAGAAGGAACACCCATCTTTGGCATAAATGTAAGGTAAGGTCACGCTTTGGGGACCTAATTTGTGCACTTCGTCATTATAGGGTTGGTCTGGTCCTGGGGTGCGTTTGTACCTAAGTGTACAATGTAATTCGTCTCTTTCTTTTCTGTCATACTCCCCCTGTATCATCCCTTCTGCTATCTCTATAAGTGATTTAGCAGTTTGTTGTAGATCCTTCTCTGGGAGGTCTAAACTCCACCAATAGTGGAGGGCCCCTGTGCTCTCAACGGGGTGGACCCCTGTGTAATTCAGGGCATCTGCTTTGATTATCATTAGACGTCCCTCTGGCGTAGGAAGCAATGCTAAACCTAACATTAATATTAGATCTCTGCCTAGGAGGTTATGTGGACATCTTGGTGATAATACTACTTCTAACTGTAGTCTCGGCTCTGCGGCTGTCAAACTAAACCCTATTGGGGTGCTTATTTTTTGGGATTGTATATTGCCATTTGCTGAAATAATTCTTATGGTTTTATTTGAGGGCGTAAATGGCTTTGTGTCTCTCATAACAGTTCTTTCTGCACCTGTGTCTACCAAGAACAACATAGGTTGCCCATTCACATAAATCGTCATTTCTGGTTTTGTCCTGTAATCTATCTCATTAAATGACAGATACATTTCTGCACTTTGGGGATCCTCTTCCTCTCCTGTGTTATTTTGAATCTGTATTTCTGTAGGCATAGGTTTTTCAGCCACATGTATTTCTTTTTGTTTTGTTACTTTCCCTCTTCTGTCTTCCTGACATTTATCCTTGTATTTCTTATCTAGTCATGCTCTATTAGGCTTCTGTCTTTCGTCCTCTTCCTCTCCTTCACTGTCACTATCTCCCCTCTCAGCCTACAGTTTTTAGCAAAATGTCCTCTCTTGTGGCATATATAACATCTGCCCTCCTCCTTATCTCTTTCCTGTTCATCATTTCCTTTGTATCTTTGTTCAGCTTTTTGATATCGTTTTTTTCTTCTTTTTCTAAGACATACGTCTCTACTCCAGATTCAGAGATAAGCACTTTGTTTGCTTGCTGCATCTTCTTTTTCTGCACTACACCCTCAGCGTGTATTGCATATGTCATAAAATCTGTCAATGTTGCTGTAGGAAAGCCTACGTACGTCTTTTGGAGCCAGTTTTTAATTGGTTCTTTAAGTCCTCCTAATATAGCCATTTTTAGTTGTTGTTGATAAGGTCCATTAACATCTACATTCTCTGTGATGCCACTGTTTGCTTTAAATACTTCCGTCATTCGGACCTGAAATTCCTGCACCGTTTCCCCATCTTTCTGTTTGGTGTTTTGGATTTTATTATAATCTGCTCTATGCTGAAACTGTGTACGCATCCTAGCGAACACTCCATTTGGATGGTCTAGAACAGGTCCAATTTCTGCTGCGGGATTACGCGTCTTCCGTTTCCATGAGGTTGAGTTGGGTCAAAATCTCCCTAACTAAAGCCCATTTATGTCCTAAATGCAACATTAGAACTCGTTGACACTCCATTGCGTCAAGGCCATATGAATTTATTAGATCTTTTAAGTCTGAAATGCATGTCTCTATGTCAGCTTCAGCTCTAGTAACGCCTTCCAATGCTTTTTTTATGTCTGCTACAGCCCATGGTCTGTAAACCTGTATCGTTGCCCCCTGTGTGTGCGGGTCTGGAAGCGAAATTAAAGGATACCCTTCAGCTATTTCTTCTTCTTTCGTGGGACAGTCTATTTGAACCCATGTCTGGTCTGTGGTATATTTAACTAGACCTGGCATCTCTGTCTTACTTCTGGTACGGTTTGATATAGGAGATGGGAATGGCCAGGGGGTGGAGCTTTTGTATCATATGTGGGTGGAGGGCTCTGCTGGGCCTCTGGGGCAGTGGGAGGAGCCCAAAATGGGTTTTGGCTGGCTTGTTTTTTCTTCGTACTTCTATTTCTGGAAGTTTTGGATAAAGCCCCAAGGTCCTAAACTCCTCCTTCTTTTCTTTCTCACCCAATTCCTCATTTTCACCTTGTTCCTCACCACCCTCTGCCTGCTCTGCCTGTAGAGGGCGCCTTTGCACTACTGTGCCATCATCGTCCTCCGGACGAGACACAGCTAATGCAGCTGTCTTTTTAATGTTAACATTTTTACGTTTTTTACTTTCTGCTATCCATAGTCTAGCTGTAGTTACCTGTTTACCAGGTGTATATTTCGTCTTTCCTTTAAATTGATCATGAATTGATAAGTTCAACATTAACTGACTTAATTTAATTTCATCAAGAGTTCCATCAAAATTATATTTTACTTTCCATTTTTTTAGGAATTTGCAACTCTCTGGATAAATTCGCTTCATATACTCCGAATCTGTTTCTATTTTTACTGGTTTTTCTGCCATGTTCTACTATGTGTCTAGGTCTGCTTACTGTTGATCTTCTGGAATCTTCTCTGTGTTTTATGACAAGCTTCTACCACGATGGGCGGTCATAAACTTGGTGTTAATTCACACACCGAGAAGGACACTGGATCAATTTTCAGCACACCATCAACCTATGTCCTTAATGAGATTCAACCTTGATACACCTTAACAGTGTTCAATTTGAATCCCCATTCAACAGTTCATTCAACAGTTCATTCATACTCTACACTAGATTCATCTCTAGTTCTGTATAACTTCACTCTTTAGAAGTTAAATTTCTGACCTCAGGTGATATAACTGGCTCTGGTTGACCGGGTCCTTCCACGAAGAGGATGCCCAACAGGGGTTGCCGTCGAGAAAAGAGCTGGGTGCGCGCACTCTCCAACCTTTGCCGTTCATCCTCCAGGCAGAAGCACACCGATCCGGCTCGAACTGGACCATTTACTGTCAGGAGAATAAGATCACAAACCAGTGATATATCTTACAGTTTTACATTAAACCAGTCTCTTCCTATTGAGATTGAATCACCTGAGTCAGCCTTTCATTTTACGTGCGCACGGAGGAGAAGGGTGTCTGCACTAAGGCCATCCACACCAACAACCTCCTGCCCCTCCTCCGGCAGCACGGCCTTTATTTCTTCTCACCACATCAATCATGTCAGTACAAAGCATAGTCAGAGAATACATAGTTTACAACATAGTGAAGTATATCATGGCTTTGTTTTACATTTCAGAGATAAGGTACAAGTTACGATCTGTGAACAGTCCTGCAAGGAGGGAAAAGGTCATAAGAGGTCATGCATCTGGTTTCTCAGAGCAGATAGTGCATTCCTTTCTAACAAAGAACTCTCTGTACTCTCTGAAATCACCTTTTAACCACATGTACATTTTTAATAACTTCATCATTATAAGCATTTTATTCTAACACCCAGTTTACACCAGAGACTTTATTCCGCTTGAGCGTGCTCATATCCCTACTCGTCAAACAGCAAACAAATGGCAACACCTTGCTAACGTAGCTCAAAGGATGCCCCTTTAATGGACTGTGCTGTTGGACTTTTGATAGGGTACGATTGCTCCAGAGCCCTAGCCCCCAGAGAGGTCATCATTGGTGGTGACAGTGAGCCCTATGCCGTTAGGACAGATCTAGGTTGGAGCATTGTAGGAGGGGCACCTCAGCTTGTAAATGCTAGCAGTGTAACTGGTTTATGTCACAGGGTGTCTGTAAAAGAGGTTCCCCCTGTAACCCCTTCAACCATCATTAAGGTACTTGAGTCAGATTTCGCAGACACCAAACAGAGTAGCAGTAATATATCCCAAGAGGATATTCAATTCCTTCAGATGCTAAATGAGAAAATCAAACAAAATGAGCATGGACACCTTGAAATGCCCCTGCCATTTAAAGCACGCCCACAGCTCCCAAATAACAAAACTTTGGCTCTGGTTCGCCTAAAGCAGCTTAAAAAGAAACTCGACAGAGATCCAAAGTTCAAAGCTGACTATGTAAAGTTCATGAATGGAGTTCTAAGAGAAGGTGATGCAGAAAGGGCAGAATCACAGCCAACTCAAGGAAATGTTTGGTATATACCGCACCAAGGAGTCTATCACCCTCGCAAGCCGGACAAAATCAGGGTGGTGTTCGACGGCTCAGCAAAGTTTGAAGGAACGGCATTAAATGACCACCTACTAACAGGACCTGATCTTACAAACGGCCTTACTGGAGTACTCTGCCGCTTTCGTAAGCACAACATTGCAGTCATGTGTGATGTTGAGAAGATGTTTCACAGGTTCCACGTTAGTCCAGAGGACAGAGACTATTTACGGTTCCTTTGGTGGGACAATGGGGACACAGATACGGAGCCCACAGAATACCGAATGACAGTTCATTTGTTCGGTGCGTCCTCATCCCCTGGCTGCGCCAATTTTGGCATGAAGCATTTGGCCAGTGAAAATGAGAGAGACTACCCATCAGCCGCTAACTTCATCAAAAAACATTTTTATGTGGATGATGGCCTTACAAGTGTAGAGTCAGTTAAAGAGGCAGTCAAACTTGTAAAAGAGTCACAAGCTTTATGTGCAAAGGGAAAACTGCATCTTCACAAGTTTCTGTCAAACAACAGAGAGGTCCTAGACTCAATCAATCCTGCAGAAAGAGCTGTGGACATAAAAGATGTTGATCTAAACTACAATGACCTCCCAGTGCAAAGAGTGCTAGGCATAAGATGGGATATAGAACGTGACAGCTTCTTCTTTCAGGTAACACTCAATGAGAAATCAATGACTAGGAGAGGTATTTTGTCAGTTGTGGCATCCCTGTACGATCCCTTAGGGTTCTTAGCCCCTTCATTCTAGAGGGAAAGAGAGTGTTACAAGAGATGTGTCAAAAGGGCATTGGATGGGATGATCCGCTACCTTCAGAACTAAAGCTAAGGTGGGAGGGGTGGATGAATGATTTAGAAAATCTTAAATTTATTCAGATTCCCGGTGTTTTAAGTCTGTGAACTTTGGTAAAGTCCTGAGAGTTGAGCTTCACCATTTCTCTGATGCGAGTAGTCAAGGCTATGGTCAGTGTTCTTATATCAGATTAGTGAGTGAACAGAAAGTACATTGTACATTAGTCATAGGCAAAGCCAGAGTCACACCAACCAAAATAGTCACAATCCCAAGGTTGGAACTAACAGCTGCAGTAACATCCGCTGCTGTTAGCCACATGCTGAAAAGGGAGCTCGAACTCAAAGTTGACAGAGAGTACTTTTGGACAGATTCAAGAGTGGTACTCGGTTATATTAACAATGAGGCTAAAAGATTTCATGTTTTTGTTGCAAATCGTGTTCAAAGAATCAGAGAAACTACAAACCCAGAACAATGGCATTATGTCGACACAAACAAAAACCCAGCCGACCATGCCTCAAGAGGCTTAAAGGTTTTAGACCTTATTCACTCAAACTGGTTCACTGGTCCTAAGTTTCTTTGGGACAAAGACATTGTGATAGAGCAAAGCATGCCACCAGAGCTCATGGTGGGAGATCCTGAAATAAAAACAATCCAAGTGCTGAAAATTGAGACAACACAACAAAGTGACATCAAAGACCATTTGGCAAGGTTCTCAAATTGGAATGCTGCAGTCAGTGTCATTGCTCGTATCAAACGAATGGCAAAGAGGATTAAAACAAAGGACCCTCCAAATGTGGAGGAAAGACAACAAGCTATGCTAACACTAGTCAAACTTGCACAAAAAGATGCATATGAAGAGGAAATAAACAAA
The DNA here is from genome assembly GCA_030686955.1 of Odontamblyopus rebecca. Taxonomy (NCBI): domain Eukaryota; kingdom Metazoa; phylum Chordata; class Actinopteri; order Gobiiformes; family Gobiidae; genus Odontamblyopus; species Odontamblyopus rebecca. The sequence continues at coordinate 39,268,398 of CM060661.1, forward strand.
CTGAATCACTCTCAAAAGTTGCCACGCAACCACAGACTCTTTGAACTGGACCCATTCCTTCAAAATGGCATAATGAGAGTAGGAGGAAGGTTAAGAAAGGCCTCAACAGGTTTTGAAGTGAGACATCCTGTAATCCTGCCTAAAGACTGTGTTATTACTCGTCTTATCATTGCACATTATCACGACAAGACCCAGCACCAAGGCAGAGGACAAACTTTGAATGAAATCAGAGCAAATGGCTACTGGATTGTTGGTGGAAGCAAAGCAGTAGCTGAGTACATCAGGAAATGTGTGTGGTGCAGGAGAGCCCGCGCACCACCTGAGCAACAGAGGATGGCAGATCTACCTTGCGACCGCATTAACCCATCGCCACCTTTCACCTATTGTGGTATGGACTGCTTTGGCCCCTTTAATACCAGACAGGGTCGTAAAGTTTACAAACGGTATGGTCTTCTGTTCACTTGTTTAAGTTGTAGAGCAATTCATATTGAAATGCTAGAGGATATGTCAACCGATGCATTTATCAATGCTTTAAGATGTTTTGTAGCGATCCGTGGGCCTGTTCGACAGATCAGGTCAGACCAGGGAACTAATTTCACAGGTGCAAAAAATGAACTGGAAAAATCTTTAAGTGAAATGGACAACGACAGAGTGAAAGCCTATCTGGCAGAAAAGCAATGTGACTTTCTTATGAATGCGCCAAGCTCAAGCCATGCAGGAGGAGCATGGGAGCGTCAGATTAGGACAGTTAGAAGCGTGTTATGTAAAGTTCTTGCCCAAACTGTTGATAGACTGGATGATGCATCATTGAGAACTTTTCTGTATGAGACAATGTATATTGTAAACAGCCGCCCACTAACCATTGATAGCATAAGTGATGCCAACAGTTTAGAGCCCATAACACCAAACCATTTAATCACCATGAAAGGTTCTGTTCCACTTCCTCCAGGTAACTTTGTAGAAGAAGATTTGTATGCTAAGAAGCGCTGGAGAAGAGTTCAGTACCTGTCAGAGCAGTTTTGGCATAGGTGGAGGAAAGAGTATCTCACTAACATTACTCTGAGACAGTGCTGGCACACCCCTAAACGCAACATGAGGGTTGGTGATATTGTAATAGTCAAAGATGAGAACACCCCTCGCAATGAATGGACACTTGCTAAAGTTATTAAGGTACATGAGGGTGATGATGGACTGGTGAGGAAGGTGACTTTACAAGTCGGGGACAGAAAACTGGGAAAGAAGGGAGAGCGATTACATAAGCCATCCATTATTGATAGACCTATTCAAAAGTTGGTTCTTCTTGTTGAAAGTACTTAAAGGGTTGTACATTTCTTACATTCAAATGTTCATTGAAAATTACCTTGATGTGTGTTATGAAGAGTGTATAGTGTATATCTTCATTGTTATCAAAGGCAATTTGGTGGGAGTGTAGCTGACGATGATGTCAGTGTTTGTATTTTCATTGCATCGGGCCTGAAGTGATTGTTTTTCTGTTGTTGATGTGTGGGAACGTCATTGTTGTTTTTTTATATATTTTATTTGTGCAATGCGCCTTATGTCATGTGACCTTCACCTTTGCCCCGGAAGTTCTAAGAGCGTGAGATATAGTAGCCGCGATGATAAGAACAATACGAGAGAAATAAAGGAGGAAAAATGTCAAAATGCTACTTAACTACCGCTGGTGATGTATTGGCGAACACGGTAAATATATTATCTGTAATTTATGTTTGCTTAGAGGTAATTTATGCAAGTCTGAGACGTTTTCTCTATCTGTCTTTATTTTAGTTTTCACGGTGTTCCATGTGTTGAAGTTGGTGAATGAAAATAAATGTCACACATGACCATCAGTACGGAGCGTAACGTCCTTTTATTGAAGAAAACCAGGGGTAGCTACAATAATAATAATAATAATAATAATAATAATAATAATAATAATAATATTGAGGTATTCAAAATGGTAAAAAAAATCAATTATACATTTGTATAAAACTGCAGTACGTTTTTGTTTGTGTTTTTTATGACATTTGCGGTTATTTGCGTCAGGTCAGAGGTCGTTACTATGGAAACAGTTCATTTTCCCGCGAACAGCCCTCGGTAACGTAAACTCCTGTTTTTACCTCATATATTTGGTTTTAAAGTGATTCAAATTGAGCTCAGAGCGTATTTATCGGCACATACGATGTTTTTACTCATTCTGTGATGGTTTGTCAGGGTTCATTGTGCCGCGTTTTAGGGATAAATGGGTTTAAACTCATTTCCAATATCGGTTTGGCTAAAGTGACACCAAAACTATCGAACTATGGCGACCACTGAACACTAGACTCTATTTATCAATCAATTAAACTTTATTTATAGAGCGCTTTTTATACAAAGAATGCAACACAAAGCGCTTTTATGAACGTCAAGTGACAAACTCCCTCTAACTAATAAAAGTACTGCCCTTTTTGAGACTAATTTGTTGTGCAGTGTTAGTTTTCTACAAAAAAAAAAACTACATAAAAAGTAAAACTATAACAGATTTAGAATATATGCCTACAAAACAACCACAGAAATAATTATAATCTAATGTTCTTATGTAGGTTGTTTCCATAGAGCAGGGGTGGCCAACTAGTAGAAGACTAAGAGCCCCTTCTTTTTCTGTGTTACTGCAAAGAGCCACATTATACACATGGGTACACATGAACATCATCCCATTCCTCAATCATGTATGCACGCACACGCACACACAGACCTATGCTCAACCAGATTTAATGAAAATAACCACACCAACATGATAATATTGTTTAAAAGTTGGTAAAAGTTGTTTTCAACAGTTAACATTGTGTGCACTGTCTCACACACACAAACTCTCAGTTCAAGCAAGTCCACAAACAAAAATAAAATAATTTTCATTTTCAATTTTTCTCTTACTATGCTGCTTAGTGAGACTTTTGGCATTCCTTATCTTGAACAATCCTTGAATGAATGGTAACGCCAGCCAAGCATATTTGACGCATGTTATGTAAAAGCTCCTGAAGAGCCGCATGAAACTAGTTAAAGAGCCGCATGAGGCTCGAGAGCCACGGGTTGGCCATGACTGCCATAGAGGCTGCAATGATGAAGAACCAACACCAGCCACTGGGAGGCGCCATGTATCAGGGATGAACTGTGGCTCAGTAATTGTGACTGAACAGGTTTATAGATTATTAAGAGATTATGTTAGAAAAGGTTAAGACGAGACACTGTTGGTTCATAGATAAAGGAAAATATCACATTGAAACTATGTATATTAAAAGAAACGTTTATTGGACTAAAAAATCTAAGTTAATGTCACATGGAAAATACCAGTAGACAAATTTATGAGTAATAAAAGGCCGAATATTGTGTGTATTTAATTTACATGAAGGAAAACAACCTTTGAAATTACAAACTGAATATTATATGTAAAGAGAGAACTGACCCTAAAACAAAACATGACTAAAAGAAAAGAAAAAAAGAATCACTGGAGAAAATAAATATTTAAATGTAGGATTTTGTCATATCATGTAAAATATTCTTTATTGACCTGTGTTTTTAGCCTAGAGTTGCTTTTTATATCAGGTATTATATTCTCATGGATCGGTGCAGTGAGTTTATTGATTTTGTTTTGTTTTCACTGAAGGTAAAAAAATCTGAATTATTGTCTTTTTTTTCATGCTCTGTTTATCATTTGTTCATTAATTAACGAGACCCAAAGTATCTGTGTAATAAAAGCAAGACAATAAACTGGTTTAACAGATGAAATAAACCCGTTTGTGGTTCTGATCCAGGTTCTGCTGCTGTGAGCGGATGGACCCCGTGCTCTCTGCTGCCCCCTGTCGCTCTGGGGACTCGTGTTCGCAGGATTCACAGGTGACACACACCACAGGGAGATTTTAACGACACCACCCACGTCTAGAAACATTTTTATGGAAAAGCAGTCGAAAGAGTGGAAAAGGCAGCAACAATTCTAAACTCTACAGATAATTTCCTCTGAATAACGACAGAAAACAAATCCTGAACTGCACCCAGACGGCAGAGCGATTACAGCGACCGTAAATGCACTTTTAACCCGTCAGCAGTTATTTCACAATCGTGTCTTATCTGACTGAGTGACGGATGGTTTATCTGCCAAATAGTTGAATCCACTGAACAGGTTTAAGAGGAGCACAGTGGGAAATGAAGTCACTGAGCTTTGGGATAAAATAATAGCACCTGTTGTGTGGTAGAAAACAACACATTAGAAGTGAGAACCAGCACATAATACTGCACAATATAAGAAACTGGGCTTTAACACGGACCTGCACATGAATAAATAAATCATCCGAACTGTTTAACTCCTTATGTATAAACGCTCTAAATGTTTTACAAAAATGACCAAAGAGCCGAGGGAATTGAACATTTTTCTCTTACAACTCTGCAATACGCCAACAAAATGTGTTCCGGCTGAAATGGAGGCAACAAATACATATTTTCTGCCTGATTTCTCCTGCGTTTTGATTGGAGAGAATGAACAATCCTTGGGTTAGTAAGTAAACTTTTCTATTTCTTATTTTATCTTCATTTTGAGCTACATCTGAGTCAGTGAGTCTGATGGATTTAAAAGCACATAATAAAATAAAATAATGAAACCCAGAACTTACTTTTTACTTTTGTTATTCTCTGTATTTTTGGGACCATTATTTTGCACATGCGAGTGTGACTTTTAAAAGCTTGTGCAGATATTTTGTTGTTCTGCAAAATGTTTGTACTTTGTTGAAGTTATGAGGAAAGAGACTGATTCCAGCGGTTTGTCGTTTGGCCGGTTTGGATCTGATTAAATGTTCTCTTCCTGTTCACGCTGCATCTGTTTTGTGAGTCTGTGAGAGAATCAACAAAACCACAATCAGCCAATGTTCACTTTTAATGATCTCTTAATTAACACAACACACACAGAAGAATCACTGACTGGAGCCATAAAGAATCACCTTATACACATCACAACACCAATCACCTTAAACCTGTTCAATTATTCAAACATTACATTTTTTCACAGCGCACAAACTTTGAATGTGCAGTAAATATGACCAGACTGAGCAAACCAAAAGAAATGGCTAAAACTATCACCAAAATGCAAAATATAACAAGAAGAGTGCTGCCAAACAGACTGATATATACAAATATACACTTTATACAGTTAAATGAAAACATCAAATGGAGACTGAAGTAAAGGGCGAGGCGATTTTTTTTGTATCACAATTTAAAAATAGCTTTCATTCTTCATTTTCTGTACATAAACAATAAACGTTGCACTTTAACACAAAAATCTCCAGTCTACACGGCTCCAAATCACACGTTTTTACAGGAGATTTGACTGTACACCTGCATTAAAAGGCACTAAGTGAAACATTGAAGATTAGAATTTACAGAATTTTTTTAACCATTTTGTCTGAATTGCCGAGTAAATATCAAAATCAAACAGCGATTTACATTATTGTTTGTAGTTGATTATTAGACAAATCTACTTCATATATTATAGACAGAGTTGCAGCAGTCATGTGCTGCCGTCTCCATTTGATTTTTAAACGTTGCATTTGATGAAGCGCAGACACAAAGACACTGACTGTGGTGGAGGTCTCCCTCACTGCTTCCCTCTTTATGTGCACATTTGAAGCATGTTTACAGTTTAAACTCATGCAGGTGAAGAATCAGACCTGTTCAAATGTGTCCTAATAGTTCAAATTCAGCTCTGTGTCATAGTAAACAGGAGCAAACAGGAGAAAATCAAGAGCTTTAAGTCGAGCTTTGGTCGCTCCTGATCTTTTCCTCTGCCTCTTTCAGTTCTTTCATTCTCTTTTCTCTTGCTTGAAGGATTTGATCAAGTTCTTGAGTCATTCTCATTTGCATACTCTCTACCATTTTTTTTTCTTGCAGCATTTGTTTGATTGTATTAAATTCTTCAGCTTGTTTTCTCTGCTCCTCTTCATATGCCGTCTTAATTTCCCTTATTTGTTTTTCATGTCTTTCTAAACTTTTCCTCTCATCTTCCCTTCGTCTTTTGCTCAGCTCTAATTCTCTTTCATTTGCAAATTTATTTTTTTCTTCAGATTGTTTCAGTTTTGTTGTCAGTTCATTTATTTCTTCTTTATATTTTCTCTCCATCTCGTCTCTTTCTCTGTCTTTCTCTTTCAGTATTTTAGGAATCTCTCTCTTCATGTTGACCTCAGCCCGTAGTAACATGTTGTTGGTGTAGCACTCTCCTCCGTTCTCCTTCACCATGGCATCGATCTTCTTCATCAGCTCTTTCACCTGAGTCCGGTCTTCCTTTTTCTTGTTATTAAACACATGGACCCTGTTTCCATAGTTTGAAATGAGCTCCTTAAAAGACTCATCGCATTCATTTTGTATGTAATCGTCAACTGTCATGTCGTCATTCTCCAGTTTGTCTCCATGAGTCAGAAGAACCATCGTGAACCTGTCAACTTCTTTCCCAAATCCCGTTTTTATGAGTTTTAGTGTGTCTATTTCTTCAGGCGTCAGTCGTCCGATCTGCAGCACCAACAGAAAGACGTGTGGTCCTGGGTCCAGCAGACTGATGCATCTTAGTTTTTCCTCATTTCCTTCTTCACATGATGTGGTCGTGTCAAACAGACCTGGAGTGTCCACCACAGAAACATGGCGTCCGTCTATCTCAGCCTCTTCTCTCTGACACACTCTGGTGACGGATCTTTGACTCAGTTTTGTGTAAAACTCTTCTCTGCCGATGATGGTGTTTCCTGAAGAGCTTTTTCCTGTGCCTGTTTTTCCGATCAGAGTAATCCTCAGATCACCTAAAAACATGAGACAATTATAATTATTTCATAATAATTATAATGATTATTTAAATAAAGCACAATTGTTCGTGCCAGTGCAGTCCAGTTTTAATCACATTATAATTATCACTTGAATCATACACTTACATCTCCCCTGTAGTCCCTTCTGCAGAGCACAGATCTCCTCTCTCTGACCTTGTACCAGTGTCTCTGTGGTGAAGCTGTGAGGTTCATTCTTGGCTCTTAAAGTCTCTACAGACTCCAGCAGCTCAGAGACCTTCTGCTGGTCCCTGAGGTTGAATATAAGGTCTCCTCCTCCACAGCTCTGACACAGCTCCTGGATGTCTCTGTGTCCTTTGATAAACTGAAGCTCATGTGGAGCAGTGGACTCTGAGTCCACAGTGAACAGAATCATAGTGAAGCGCAGGACTCGAGAGCTGAGTGTGTCCTGGATGGTCTTTAGCTCAGTCTTGTCTTCGTCGGTGAGGGGACCCAGCGGTAGAACCAGGATGAAGGCATGGACGCCCTCAGGAGCACAGAGGGAGATGCAGCGGAGGCACTGCTCCATCACTGTCTCCAGAGGTTCTCCAGACAGAGCCGGCAGCTCCACCAGAGACACCCGACGCCCACAGACCTCTGCCTCATGTTTAACACACTGCCCTGGGCTGCTCGCTGCAGGGAGCTCTGCTCGCCCTAAAATGGACTCAGCTGCTGAGGTCTTCCCTGCTCCACTGCTCCCAAAAACAACCAGGTTCAGAGAGGGTTTGTGTTTTATACCAGAGGCCAAAGTCAGACCTGTGTCTTCCTCCTCAGAGGGGTCAGGGCTCAGATGAGCTCCATCCTTCTCTTTCAGCAAGTCACCGATTCTTGAGAACAGCTCTTTACGTTTAAATTCTTTCAGCTCCAGATCAGATGGATCAGTGTGATCCATCCACAGATATCTGTACCTACATCTCTTGATCAACTCCCTTATATGTGGCTCTCTCATGTGTTTTTCAATGGACCCTCGTTTCTTTCCTTGTGGCCTGGACATCAGCACCAGTGAATGGTGGAAGTCCTGCTCCCTGAGGCTCTCCAGGACTGACTGTAGTCTGCTTTTGTGTTTCTCAGTGAAGTCTTCAGGCTGTAGAACCAGCAGGAACACATGAGGACCAGGGGCACTCAGAGCTTTAATGTCTTGTATAAACTGTTGTTGTTCTTGTTGTGAGGTGGAGGAGAGGAGCTGGTCTGGAGTGTAGATCACAGTCACTGGTTTGTCCTGAAATGTTCCACTGACTTTTACACATTTATCATTTTTATTGTGTTGAGTGAACTCAGTGTTTCCCAAAAGGAGGTTCCCCACTGAGACCTTCAGACTGGAGCTGTTCCCCAGAAGAACCAGCCTCAGCTCAGACACTGGAAAGAGAGAAACTGACTTTAATTCTGAACTACTGCTGTTTGCTATTTGTTTATTTGTACTGCAGTGTCCAAAAAACACTAAACTTAATGTATTTTTATCATAATATGTTAGAAGTTTTATATTTGATACACACAAACATATTGTGATAAAGTGCAACAAAAACTCCTCTTATATTTAGGTCTGAGAAGCTTTGGTCCTAAATATGTTTAAGCCTCGTCAGTGAGTGCTGTGGAGCTTTAAGTTCACTTACAGTTTGGTGGCAGGAATTCAAAGCTGCCGCTGCGTTTATGACATTTTCCCTCCTCTGTAAAGAAAAATACAAAAGGATAAATCCACATGTGAAGTCCACCTTCAGTGAGGAGAGAGCAGCTTTCATCCAGGCTAAAGTACACTTATGTCGAATTAGAAAACTAATTTCACCAAAACAGTTCAAATAATAATGTTTCATTACAAAAAATCTCAATTATTTCTCTTCCTGTTTGGACATTGGTAGCAAATATGACATCATTTCACCACACTGTAAACCAGAGCCAAAACCTGTCTAAACGACACAATAGCTTTAACTAATAATTTAACAAATTACACTTTTAATTTGCAAAATCAACGTTTAACCTGTCAGAAAAAACTGGAATTTTCCATGTCGATGACTTAGACAAAGGTTTTTGTTTTAGAATTCCATCCTGTATTTTTTTGTACATTTTCCACAAACTGACGCTTAATTTAAGTAAAACTATGATAAATATTTAGCACTGGTTTTATCCCAGGAAACCAGCCAAAATTAGAAAGTGCCCATGGTGTGTCTCACCTTTATAACTGTCCATGGTGCTCTCCAGCTGTGAACTGTGGCAATCTAATAATCTGCAAACAGATACATTTTATATTTGAACAGTTAACAGTTTACACACAGCTATAAAGAGGAAAAATAAAGAACATCATTTCTAAAGTCAAAACCTTCTGTGTAAAGATGCACTATGCATTTATTTTATTTATTAACCTTTATTGTTTTAATGAGATCCCCATTAGCTACTAAAAACAGCAGCTATTCTTCCTGGTGTCCGTGTCAGGCTACAAATGCATTTTTATTTATCACACACTAAAACAGACAGAATGTACGTGCAGCACATCCACACCAACAATGAAACCAAAACTGAACAAAAACCAGACACCACAAAAATAACATAAATATACAAATCTCCCTGCTGAGCTCCAACTCCAGACTGATACTAACATCTTCAACACAGGATTAAAACAGTGGCTGAAGTCAGGACAGAGTTGTTCACACAATCTTAATATATGAAATGTTTAATGTGTAGTAAATGAACAGTTTGTCTTTTCACATTTGAAATTGTAACTTGAATTGTGCACTCTTTTCTAAAAGCCCCTATGGCCTGGTGTTCAGCATTAGCACATGTGCTACACACTTAAGCAGCACATCTGGTTTGTCCAGTGTCTATGTGCCGTCCATATTAAATAAATAAATAATCATGATATTCATAATAATAATAATAGCTCTAGTTTTGTTCGGATTGGACTCAGCACATCTCATTTATTCAATGATTAAACCCTCCACAAAGCCTCAGTACAAAAACACAAACATTCCAACAGAGCTACTCCTGAGTGAAAATGTCTCATCATTTTATGGAAACTAACCGTCCACATCCCTGAAATGAGAAACTGTGGGAGTGAGTTCCATGTCACCATTGCTCTACGGCGCTCTGTCCTCTGGATTTGGTTTGAGCGACTCTCCCCTGACTGTCGTGTGCAGTGCTGAGGCCATCACTGGGTCATTTACAGTGTTTCTGGTGTTTTGTGACTATCGGGTTTCTCATGAATTGAGCTGAAGAATACTTGATCCTTCCTCTTACAGTCAGTCAGGCCGACTGGTTCTGCATCTCACTGATGCTTGTTCTGGATGGACAGTTTAGGACAAGCCGTGCTGCTTTATTTTGTGCTACCTGCAATTTGTTTAACTTTGTCTCTGTTGCACCAAATCACTGCACAGTGATGTAGATGTGACAGGACTATAGATTCCACTAATATTTCCCTTATTCCATTTGGTACACATTTTCTGCACTGCACAACGGCCACGCTCCTACTCATTTTATATCATATATTCTTTATGTGACTGTTCCAGGTGAGAAACCCACTGACATCGAAATCTCTTTTTCACGGGTGACCTGAGCCAAAGTAAAACATCAGCACACATGAAAAAACATTTACACAATTACAGCACTAAAATAGAAACAGAAATGATCTTTAAAGGACGACTGTTTTGTTTTTTCGAGGCCACATTACAAAAGTTATTCACCCTTTAATTGTCTTTATAATTGTCAGTAGTAAAACTTTAGTTCAACTTTATTTATGGCGACTTAATAAAATCAGATCAGTTTTAGATATAATTTCCAGCTTACCTTCAGACCAGAAGACACTATTTTCCTCTGCTTTTGTCAAAGTGAAAGTATTTGAGTGGTGTGATTGTACGAGTCTTTCTCACATCCACAGAACTGGTCTGTCTGGATTTTATGTTTTGTGACGCACTTTAATCACCAGGTAAAAACAAGGACAAGTTTAATGCCTCAAAATGCAGCACTGAATTTCTTGTTTTAAAATTAGTATTATTTTTATTGAGGATCTCTAGAGTGGAGAGTTACTGGCCCCATCCTCCATCTGATATGAAACTGGACATAATTCAGCAGGTTGGCATTAAAAATGATCTGTCTCCATGGAGACAAGACAGTGACACCACCAGGCCAAGGTACAGGTCAGATCTGTGGAGAAGCAGGTCCACACACCATACGAATGCAGGTGTTTAAGGTCTTTCTGAGGAGTGAAAGCATATGTAATTAAATAAATGCAAGCTAGAACACTTTAATGTCTTAATGTGGAACATACTTGGCAAAACAGGGGCCACAATTTAATTACTATAATACAGTGAAGTGATTGTCGGGCTGCCCAATCTCTCCCCCTTTATTCACTCTATTTATTGAGCCTCTTGGACTGTGAATAAGACAAAAGTTTTTAGGATAAAGTTGTGACAATTGCAGAGGTCGAACACAAGGTGGCAGCGTTCAGAGACGATGTACTCGTTTACATGGAGGACCCGGAGAATTAATTTAATGGCTGCGTTGAGAGAATTTGGAAACCTGTCAGGTTCTAATCTTAATGATCCTGAAACACATGTGATGGTCTTAAACTTTGCTGTCTCGGCAAATCTTCAGGAAAGATCTAATCTGAACTGGGAAGCTCCAGAAATAAAATATCTGGGGGTCAAAATGACTAAAGATTTACCAGATTTAATGTGAACAAACTATGAACCATTGTCACTAGCGATAAAAAAGCATTTGCATAATTATCCCAATATACCGTTTTTATGTTTAACCTCCAGAGGAAATTCAAAATGACAGAATTCCCAAACTTTATTGTGGTGTATTTGGCCAGGAAAGATAAGGGACAGTGCAATTAAGAAGAAGGAGGGAGGTCCTTCCCTGTTTACCAGATTATTTTTATGCTTCTTTATTGGTGTAATGAGCAAAGTGGAAGGAAATGAACTTTAAAATTCTAATAAACGGACCTTTGCATGCCTTAAAATGTGATAAGAATCTGTGGTCACTAATGAGTGAAAAGGGCAACTGTTGAATTAATACAACTTTAAAGATCTGGCAAAAAGTGGTACATTTGACTCAAATTCAGAAAATGATAACAGTATTTAGATGGTTCTCAGTTTCCCCCCAGCAGAAGTGACTGTGTTTTTAATTTGTTAAACTGTGGATAGAGACGAGTCTGACAATCTGCTGGTCATTTTTCTTTCAGGCAGTGCAAAATAGATATGACCTGCAGGCAGCTGACTTTTATAGATACAAGTCAAACAAAACTCCACCTCAAATTGCAAAATATCAAATTTGACAAAATTGTAAATATTGAAATCGGCACATGGAGAATCTACCCAAAAACTGATATCTAAATTATACAATGCTCTACTCCCACCTGACAAGAATGAAACTCTATTTGTGCACAGAAGTGGAAAGTGAGGCGGCAGTAGGAATGAGGATGAATGGGAAGGGATCTGGTCATTTCAGTGTTTATGAACTGCTTCTCTGTCCTGGAGGGAGCACTGCTGGAACAATGTTATTAGATAGGTTTGATTTTTAAAGCTCCGCCTCAGTGGACCTGGCGGTTCTGGGGAATCATTACCACATATTCTGGGCTTGCTCAAAATTAAAAATGTATGAGAGTGAGATTAGTGTTTAGAGTGAATATACCATTCGATGTTGAAATTCTGTCTGTAGGTACGGCTACATTCTTAGAATAGAGGAGGGAGAAGAAGCTGTTACAAACAAAAAGAATATCACAAAAAAATGTCTAACTCCTGTTCCGCCTTCACTGGACGGCTGGATTCATGCATCTGATATATTAAAGATGGAAAAGCTCATTTATACAATACAAATAAATACATTTTATTATATTTGGAAGAAATTAATTAAGTATATCACCCCGATCACAACAGATTTCTTGTAACTTCTCCATTTCTGCTGAAGATTTGTTCTATTTTATTTTACACTACATACAACATTTACATACAATACATACATACAACATTTACATACAATACATACATACAACATTTACATACAATACATACATACAACATTTACATACAACATTTACATACAATACATACATACAACATTTACATACAACATTTACATACAATACATACATACAACATTTACATACAATACATACATACAACATTTACATACAACATTTACATACAATACATACATACAACATTTACATACAATACATACATACAATATTTACATACAACATTTACATACAACATTTACATACAATACATACATACAACATTTACATACAATACATACATACAATATTTACATACAACATTTACATACAACATTTACATACAACATTTACATACAACATTTACATACAACATTTACATACAATACATACATACAACATTTACATACAATACATACATACAACATTTACATACATACAACATTTACATACAATACATACATACAACATTTACATACAATACATACAACATTTACATACAATACATGCATACAACATTTACATACAATACATACATACAACATTTACATACAATACATACAACATTTACATACAATACATACATACAACATTTACATACAATACATACATACAACATTTACATACAATACATACATACAACATTTACATACAATACATACAACATTTACATACAATACATACACACATTTACATACAATTACATACAATACATACATACAACATTTACATACAACATTTACATACAATACATACATACAACATTTACATACAACATTTACATACAACATTTACATACAATACATACATACAATATTTACATACAACATTTACATACAATACATACATACAACATTTACATACAACATTTACATACAACATTTACATACAATACATACATACAATATTTACATACAACATTTACATACAACATTTACATACAATACATACATACAACATTTACATACAATACATACATACAACATTTACATACAATACATACATACAACATTTACATACGATACATACATACAACATTTACATACAATACATACATACAACATTTACATACAATACATACAACATTTACATACAATACATACAACATATACATACAATACATACATACAACATTTACATACAATACATACATACAACATTTACATACAATACATACACACAACATTTACATACAATACATACATACAACATTTACATACAATGCATACATACAACATTTACATACAACATTTACATACAATACATACATACAACATTTACATACAATACATACATACAACATTTACATACAACATTTACATACAATACATACATACAACATTTACATACAATACATACATACAACATTTACATACAATACATACATACAATTTTTTTGGTTGCATTTTTGTTCCTGTAGGCTCCCCTATTATTTATTTTGTGTGTGTGTAAAAAAAACGCATTTCTCACCTTCCACGGTGGTTGGTCTCTCACCCTCATCAGCTCGGGTCCTCTACCAGAGGCCTGGGAGCTTGAGAGTTCTGCGCAGTATCTTTGCTGTTCCCAGTACTGCACTTTTCTGGACTGAGATGTCTGTTGTCCTTCCTGGGATCTGCTGCAACCACTCCTCTAGTTTGGGGGTCACGGCCCCAAGTGCTCCGATCACCACAGGCACCACCGATGCTTTCACCTTCCAGGCCCTCTCCAGCTCTTCTTTGAGCCCCTGGTATTTCTCTAGTTTCTCGTGTTCCTTTTTCCTGACATTGCCATCGCTCGGTATTGCAATGTCCACCACCACGGCTTGGTTCTCCCGCTTATCCAGAACCACGATGTCTGGTTGGTTCGCCATCACCATTCTGTCAGTCTGTATTTGGAAGTCCCACAGGATCTTGGCTCATTCTCCACAACCTTTGGAGGCGTTTCCCACCTTGATCCTGGGGTTTCCAGCCCGTACTCTGCACAGATGTTTCTGTACACTATGCCCGCTACTTGGTTATGTCGCTCCATGTACGCTTTCCCTGCCAGCATCTTACACCCTGCAGTTATGTGCTGGACTGTCTCAGGCACTTCTTTGCACAACCTACACCTTGGGTCTTGTCTGGTGTGGTAGATCTGGGCCTCTATTGCTCGGGTGCTCAAGGCTCCTGTGCAGCCAGGATGAGTGCCTCTGTGCTGTCCTTCAGACCAGCCCTCTCCAGCCATTGGTAGGATTTCTTGATATCAGCCACTTCAGTTATGTTCCGGTGGTTCGCCCCGTGTAGGGGTTTGTCCTGCCATGATGGTCCCTCCAGCACCTCTTCCTCTGCCCCACTGTCTGAGACATTCTCTGAGCGTCATCAGTCTGGGCCTTGTCACTGATGTACTTGTGGAGCTTGGATTTTTCATCCTGGACAGTGGTTCCCACACTCACTAGTCCTCGGCCTCCTTCCTTCCGGCTCGTGTACAGTCTCAGGGTGCTGGACTTGGGATGGAACCCTCCATGCAGGTCAGGAGCTTTTGTGTCTTAACATCTGTGGTCTGTATCTCCTCCTTTGGCCAACTTATGATTCCTGCTGGGTATCTGATCACTGGCAGGGCGTAGCTGTTTATTGCCTGCGCCTTGTTCTTGCCATTGAGCTTCTTAGGACCTGCCGTACTCTTTGCAGGTATTTGGCTGTCGCCGCTGGGCTACAGTCTTAAATGTAAAGAGGATGTAGTTTTTCAGATTTAGATTTAGAAAATATTAGAGCATGAAGTTTCTAAAATGAACTACAGGACTGGGTTTGATTGGGTGGCTGTGCAGGTTGTATAGACGAAACATTGGTGTAAGTTGCACTCTACACGTCCTAAAATAGTCAAACGTTATATATATATATATATAATATAATATAATTGTAAAATGTAAAATTTGTGTGTGTATGTATATATATATATATATATATATAATTTATATATATATAAATTGTAAAATGGAAAAAGGTTTGTGCAGTTGATGAACAGACTGAATATTTCTACTTCTAAAGTCAAACACAAGTGCAGTTATTGAGCTGCACCTTCACCTTCACCCAGTGGAACGGGAAC
Organism: Odontamblyopus rebecca; assembly: GCA_030686955.1. Lineage (NCBI taxonomy): Eukaryota > Metazoa > Chordata > Actinopteri > Gobiiformes > Gobiidae > Odontamblyopus > Odontamblyopus rebecca. The sequence goes on from CM060661.1 coordinate 39,284,229, forward strand.
GTAACTGGACAGGTTTTTATCTTATTTCCTGGTGCAGGTCACATGGCTCAAAGCTCCAGTCTGACCTGTGTGGAGTCTGTCGGATTCTGTCGTCTGTAGTTTAACACCATCACCACGTCCTGCAGAATCCTGAAGAGTGGGACATTATGAGACAAACTGAAGACCCGCTGGTTTGGCACTGAAACACAAACATTTCAAACATGATTCGGACACAAATATAAAACTATAATAAAACGACACTGTAAAATCATAAATCATACTAAAAGACTCGCTGCGGTGAACTCTGATGTTTCAGAAACCTGGAGGTAAAGCTGGTTTTAGAAATGTTTTTTTAATTAATTGTTTTGTACGGAGCCTTTGAATTATTCTTTTCTTAATATTCCCATGAGGCATTAAACTGGTTATGACAAAGATCAGCAGAGACCATTGGAAAACTCTTCAGGAAAGTTTCATGTTAAATGTCGTCCTGTATGTGGGATTTTCTTTTCAATACAGGTTTATGTACCATGTTGGACCATGTTGTCCTCACCACCTGCAGAGGGGTTCATAGGGGTCAGGTGCTATGAGTATTGGGCAGCAAACTGCCCCCGCGACCCAGCCGGATTAAGCGGGAGAAGATGGATGGATGGAGTCTGGTTTATGTTTCTAACTCATGACCAGCTAAAGTTAAGAGCATTTCTGAGTCCAGTTTGTGCACGTTCAGGTCCAGGCTGAAAACCAAAATGAGCAGCTTTGTGTGAGTGAAAGAGTGAGTGTCTGAAGGGACTTTTACAGCGAATATTGAATGTATTTTTGTTGTGAATTCATGCCGGCTTAATGAGCTCTGTGTATCAGGCCTGAGCTTTGTTCTGTAATGTGTCGGACGTCTCTGTCCCTGACAAAGAACTAGTTTAACTTAGAGCAGAGTCCTGCTCCAGCCACTCCCACTTCAGACGAGGAGACGAGGAGATGAGGAGACGAGGAGACAAGGAGACGCTCAAACAATAACAGCAGATTCACACAAAATCCTCACACGTCACAGAAATGCAGTTTCCTGTTGAAACAGTCGCGTGTGGAGGCTCCTGTGGTTTCAAATAAGCAGGACTAAATACAGACATTAGGAGTGTGTGTGGCACAGTGGCTGAGGGGCAACACTCAGGCCTCACAGCAAGAAGGTTGCGGGTTCGATCCCTGGGTCACCCGGGCCTCTCTGTGTGGAGTTTGCATATTCTCCCTGTGTCTGGATGGGTTTCCTCCAGGCTCTGGTTTCCCCCATCAACACTGTTTTGATGGTGAAAATGTTTGTGTATCACATGAACTTTGCACAAGACGTGTTTTTTTAACAAAGACTTTAGTGCCACAGCTACGATTTCGCCTTTATTTTTTATTGAATCGAAACAAACTGAAATATATCGTATCGAATCAAAAGATCACTGTACGAGATACATGTATCGTATCCCGACCGTCTTATCGAGCCCTAATGGACATTCTGTCTGCATAATAAAATAAGACTTTGCTGCACATTATAAATACACTGGCCATAAATAATTTTGTAAAAAAAAGTAAAATAAGCAGTAAGTGACATTTATACAAATTAAATAAGATGAAATTATCCAAATAAAAATAGTTTTCAACGAGAGTCTCAACAGAATCAATGTGAAACTGTGGAAATGAGGCTCAGAACATCCTTCATGGTTCAGTTATGATCTGAGGGACTTCAGTTGGTGCATTTTTGGGCTTCGTGCTCATTTTCAGGCACATTTCTGTATTTTAGCAAAACACATGACAATAATATTCACTTCTTTACAGTTGGCACGGATCAGATTGTTTTTTGTTGACATTTTTTGAACATAATTGGGACAAATCACAGGTTTTGTATAAATTTGCTGAGGCTCAAAACAGGGAGTGTCCCGGGTCAACAGGGACGTCTGTTCCCCAGAATAATGTAAGAATCCTGTTATTCATTTGTCCCATGTTCAGGAGGAGAAAAGCTGCTGACCTAATGTAAAACTCAGAATAGAGCATAAAAATGACTAAAAATACACCTGACTGACTGTTCACAGAAGAGTTAATAATAATAATCATTTTTATTTATTCGGCACCGTTCTGGACAGTCACGGTCGCCTTACAACAACATAACCAAATTAAATATGATTAAACACACAGTTAAAAGCCACAGTTAAAGTGGGACAGTATTTCACTAATTAATTGTGTTTAGTGTTGTATTTTATTAGTATTTACGGTTCAGGTTGTGGCGTCGTTTTAACACTCAGGAGGAGTTAGTTCTGGGTTGTCTGCTGGGAGGAGGTTTAGGGTTAATTATAATGAGATTCTGGTTAAAGTTAAGATAAATGAGACGATGAGGTTATGGATTAACTTTTATGAATTATATCCTTAAATTATGTGAAAACAGCGCTGTGGGACAAACTTAAGCTCCACATGAAGAAAAACATTTGAAGTGTTGAGGCGGTAAAATGATTTAACTTTAAATTATTTCATTTCACTCACGTTGCTGCATTATGTTATATTTCTCAGAGTTACAGAAAAGAGCAATTAAACCATTGTCTTATATTAAACAGACTCAGTGTAATTCTGTTACTTTATACTTTGCCGCGTTAGCAGCGAGTGGCTAATGCTAACGCTAATGCTAATGCTAAGCTAGCGCAGCTCGTTGTTCTGTATTAACAGTTTAAGGACAGTTCGGATTATTACAAAGTCTTTCACGTAAAAACACGTAATGATGTTTTTACGTGGTTAATTGGAGCTAAACTTACCTGAAAATACGTGTTTATGAAGAAGCAGGACACGTCTTTCCCACAGCACGGACAGCGCCACCGCCCGACCGGACACAGAACCGCATTTAGGACGGTGACTGTGTTTTTTGTTTTTTTATTAAGATACATTTTCAAACCTGCCACAAACATTTTAATCCAACGATCACGCGGTTCATTCACATTTCTGCCACAAGAAAACATAAAAATCATGAACTCAAAATAATAAATAATAATAAAATAATAACAGACATGAGGTGTCCACACGTCCCCGTTTCCCCGGGACAGTCCCAGTTTTGAGCCGTGCAGATTTACACAAAACTATTGATTTGTCCCAGTTTTATACAACAAATGTTCCTGGTTTCCCTATTTTTGACCAATTTGATCTGAACCAGGACTAAATTAGGTCTGAACCAGGTCTAAACCAGGACTACATGAGGTCTAAACCAGGACTAAATTAGGTCTAAACCAGGACTAAATTAGGTCTAAACCAGGACTACATGAGGTCTAAACCAGGACTAAATTAGGTCTAAACCAGGACTACATGAGGTCTAAACCAGGACTAAATTAGGTCTAAACCAGGACTACATGAGGTCTAAACCAGGACTACATGAGGTCTAAACCAGGACTAAATTACGTCTAAACCAGGACTACATGAGGTCTAAACCAGGACTACATGAGGTCTAAACCAGGACTACATGAGGTCTAAACCAGGACTACATGAGGTCTAAACCAGGACTACATGAGGTCTGAACCAGGACTACATGAGGTCTAAACCAGAACTAAATTAGGTCTAAACCAGGACTACATGAGGTCTAAACCAGGACTACATGAGGTCTAAACCAGAACTAAATTAGGTCTAAACCAGGACTACATGAGGTCTAAACCAGGACTAAATTAGGTCTAAACCAGGACTACATGAGGTCTAAACCAGGACTACATGAGGTCTAAACCAGGACTACATGAGGTCTAAACCAGGACTACATGAGGTCTAAACCAGGACTACATGAGGTCTAAACCAGGACTAAATTAGGTCTAAACCAGGACTACATGAGGTCTAAACCAGGACTAAATTAGGTCTAAACCAGGACTACATGAGGTCTAAACCAGGACTAAATTAGGTCTAAACCAGGACTACATGAGGTCTAAACCAGGACTAAATTAGGTCTAAACCAGGACTAAACCAGGACTACATGAGGTCTAAACCAGGTCTAAACCAGGACTAAACCAGGACTATCATCATTTTTGACTAATCTGATCCTCGCCAACATTAAAATGGAGCACAAATTGTCGTTTGTCAAATACTGAAAATACTGAAATTTGTTTGTGTGAATCACCATAAAACAAAAAAAGCATCAGAAGCTCCTCGGGTCATGGCCGAGCAGAATCTCACTCGCTCTTTTCACCATTTTATTTACACCAAACTCCAGAACCCGGGTGTGTCCCAGTTCAGAGTTCTGAAAATCTGGTCACCCTACGCCCACGTCTACAGTCCCTTTCTCTACGTGTGATGCCGCAGCCACATGCCGTCCACTCCACCGCTCTACCAACAGTGTTTTCATTTTGATCAGAAAATAACTCCTGTTCTGTTTGAGGGTCATTAAAGATTTGTGACTAAACCTTTTGGATATTTCATGTCAAGGTACAATATTATTAGTGGAGAAATTTGTCTCAGCTTCAAGTTTCGGTATCGTCACATTCTAGAATCTGGAAAAACTTTTTTGATGCCAGTTTTTGGTATTTACGATAATTACCGCGGGACCTGAAGGCACCAAATATAAGGACAGTGGGATCACAATGTTAGAAATGTATTTTTTCCCGGTTCAGTCCTTGAATCTCCCGCTGTTGGATCGGTGGATGTGAAGCGGCCACAGAGTCTCTCATATCAAAGCTGCAGATGAACCTACAGAAACCATCACCGCAGAGACACGGAAATGAACTGAGAACGTGTAAAGAAAGAGTGAGGAAAAAGTGCAGGAAATTCAGCGACAGCTTTGAGTTAAACACAAAGACGCTTCCGAGAGCCGTGACTCAGATCATTAGGGTTTATTTGTTCAGATCAGAGGTTAAAATGACAAACCGTTTGAAAATACAGAGCGCGGGAAAACACAAAAACACCTCCAGGTTTGGTCCTGAAACCAAAACCGAATTCTCTTTGAATCTCGACGGGTTTTAGTGGAATTTTCTGGTGCTTTAAAAACGTCAATACTTCATTATTAGTTATTTTTCCAACTTCTACTTTTTGGTTTTGCTCTCAGGCCAAAGCTTTGTTAATTGTTTTAATCTTTGCTTAATGCTACAGGATTTTAATTCACATTTCAGTAACTAGAATTTGGACCAGCACCAGTGTTAAACTCATTTTGTCCAAAGGTTTTCACAAAATACACATTTTCTTTGGAATTTAGAGACCGGGTGAACTTGTTTATCTCACATCTGGAGCCAAAGAGAGTTCATGTTTATGCAATTTAAAATCAAAATCCTACATATCCTTCAAATTCCTGGTTCAATTCTAGTTCTAACTGTGGCTCATCTTTTTACGACGGACAAACATCGTTTTATTTTCAGTCCCCTGGAGGCGATTCACTCAATTTGAACAAAAATGTACGATTTCAGATGAAATCTCGAACCAAATCCATTTTAAGTTCAGTCACATTTCAAGTCCACGATCCGGAAACAGTCCAGAAAAGTCCGTAATCGCTCCGCACATGTGGGAATGTCGAGGTGGAAATGTGTCGCTGTTAAATTAAAACAAAGTTCAAACATGCTGTGGAAAAAAACGGGATATTTGGAGAATCGGATCGTCTTCAGAATCGGTCTCTCGCGTTCGTCCTTTTGGTTTTTAGTCACAGTGTTTTTGTTTCCTGTAACGAGCCGCCGTCTTGTCTCAAAAGTCTTTAAAATGTCCAGAAATCCTCCTCCTCCTCGTGCGTTTTGGTTCGAGTTTTGTGAAGCTCAGGTTCAAACTTGTTGAGATGTGGACAAAAAGTGAAGTTCAGATGGACAAATTAGTTTTTTTCCCCAACAGAATCCTGATTTAACTAAAAAAAAAAACAAGTGAAACCAAAGTCCTAATACATGAAGGTTGGTGGAAAGTGCCAGTTTTTAAAGGGCCCATTTTACGACATTTCCTCGTCACAAACACACCCGGAGTCGTGCTTTGTTTCATTCACACGTTTAACACACAAACCTGCACATTTAGGGTTCCTCTCTCAAACAGAAAACACGCCGTTACACCTCGTGATGTCACAGGAAGTAGCCCCTCCGCACGGCCCACAACACGCCGACTTCACTCCATCATTTTTAGTCTCGTTTCAGTGTGTCGTACGCACAGAAATGAGGGGAAAACCACTTCTCCACACGTCGTCTCAACTTGACAGACATCAGTGTGTTTCAAAAGAGTAAAATACTGAGTAGGACGAGTAAAGGGACGACCCGCGTTACTGTCGACTGTCCGTTCTCACCTCTCGGCCGTTTCCAATCGTCCGTTTTCAAAGCGCAGCTCGTCTCTTCTTTTATTCACTTTTGCGAAGCGCGTTTAGTCCGTCGCATCTGAGTCCAAAAATCTGTACAAGTGTTTCAGAAATTATGAAGTGTTACTGATCGGTGAGTTATCAAATTTAAATATATAAGCTTCCTTTTGTCCATATTTGGGCACATCCTGTCCATCGTAGCGTGTTCTCAGTCCATATATGGTCCTGAATGGTCCGGTTTTGCGCTTATCCATGTCTGAACCATTCATGGTTGGGCGTGTGTTGTCCATATTTGGGCGTTGGGATCACCTAACGTCCATATTTGGGCGTTTACAGTCCATATATGGAGTGTTCTGTCCATATTTGGGCATATACGAGCGGGGTTGGGCGTTGGGATCACCCGACTTCTCCATATTTGGGCGTTTACAGTCCATATACGGCGTGTGTTGTCCATATTTGGGCGTTTACAGTCCATATACGGCGTGTGTTGTCCATATTTGGGCGTGTGGAGGCGTGGGGTGGCCTGCGCCGTCCGTATTTGGGCGTGGGCGTCACCGGCGCTGCTGGCTGTACACGGGGAAGGCCAGCGTGACGTTGAGCGAGTCGTTGTGCTGGACCAGGCTCGTGTGCTGGTAGTGCAGCACCAGCTCCTTCAGGGACGAGTACAGATTATACGGCTCCGCGAAGCCAAAGCCGCTGCTCGTTTTGTTGATGACGCAGTGTTTCACCTCCCCGTCCACCCTGAGGACACAGAGGAGCACGTGAGTCAGATGCCCTCCCAGCCAGGACTAAGCCAGGACTAAGCCAGGACTAAGCCAGGACTAAGCCAGGACTAAGCCAGGACTAAGCCAGGACTAAGCCAGGACTAAGCCAGGACTAAACCAGGGACTAAACCAGGATTAAGACAGGACTAAGACAGGACTAAACCAGGAGAAAACCAGGGCTAAACCAGGACTAAACCAGGGGCTAAACCAGGACTAAGCCAGGACTAAGCCAGGACTAAGCCAAGACTAAGCCAGGACTAAGCCAGGACTAAGCCAGGACTAAGCCAGGACTAAGCCAGGACTAAGCCAGGACTAAACCAGGGACTAAACCAGGGACTAAACCAGGGACTAAACCAGGACTAAGACAGGACTGAACCAGGAGAAAACCAGGACTAAACACGAGGACTAGACCAGGACGAGACCAGGACTAAACCAAGTCCAGGCCAGGATTAAGCCAGGACTAAGACAGGACTGAACCAGAACTGAACCAGGACTAAACCAGGGACTAAACCAGGGACTAAACCAGGGGCTAAACCAGGACTAGACCAGGACTAGACCAGGACTAGACCAGGACTAGACCAGGGGCTAAAACAGGACTAAACCAGGATTAAGACAGGACTAAACCAGGGACTAAACCAGGATTAGACCAGGACTAGACCAGGACTAGACCAGGGACTAAACCAGGACTAAACCAGGATTAGACCAGGACTAGACCAGGACTAAACCAGGACAAAACCAGGACTAAACCAGGATTAGATCTGACTGTTGTTTGTCACTGACTGTAATGACGACTAACAAAAAAAAAAAAAAAACTATAACCGATAATAAATCAAATATAAAACACGTGTCATTTCCTGTTGGAGTTTCTCAAAACCCCACAGAATGAAACAGAAACCTCCCCAAACCTGAGCGTGGACTGAGCGTGTGACAGTGTGAGACGTACACGACGGAGCAGGCGTAGCAGCCCGGTTTGGAGCTCTCCCGGACCAGGAACGTCCCGTCCCGTTTGCCCCGGAGCAGCGACTCGGCCTGGGTCCGGTTTATGTTTCCCAAACGCCACAGCCGCTCGTCGTGATGGGGCAGGTCCTCCTCGTCCTCCACCAGACTGTACTCGCTGAGGAGGGGCAAAAGCAGAAGGGGCAGAAGCTCAGCACCATCACACTTTTATGGGGCAAAACGTCTCGTATTCACATCACTGTTACTGAAAACACTAGACCGGTCAGATTATTTTATAAACACACGGGCGACATCTACAACTTATGACGAGGGAGGCAGTGGTGTAAGATTCTGCAGATTTTCATTCATTTTCCTCTTAAATATACGCACAACAAATACAAATACACTCATTCTCTCAGTGCCATAAAGACCTGACACTAAAGCACAAACAGACGCACTTAAATGAAGCGTAAACTGCAGCGATTTGACATAAACGGGTCCAAATGTGGTGTTATTCAAACTGTTTCTGATGCTGCTGATAACCTGGACCTGAGTTCTGTAGTTCTGTGTATTTTTAAACTGAAATGACAAGTTGTGATTCTGAAATATTTGCCCAAATACACAGACACGGCACCAACCAAAGACACGACTCTAATTTGACATTAAAAAAGCAAACCTCATACATCATAAAAATAATAAAGATAGATTTTACTTTCAGCTTAACTAAACAATGAAGGTTTCTGGTGACAAACAAGAAAAACATTTATTTTGCTCATCTTTGGACAGTAGAAAACTGTTCCCACGGTGTCTTAGAAAGTCTTAAAACTACTGGATTTATGAATTTGGAAATACCTTAAAAAGACTTTAAAATGTTTAGAATTTTTATATCTTGGTCTTAAAATTTGTGCAGTGTGTAACTTTCCTCAAAAGTTTAACTTTGTCAAACTCCATTATTTGGTTCAAAAACGTCGCCTAAATGAAGAGCGACAGAACCAATAACTGACAAAGCCCCAGATTCTTTTGTTCGAGGAATAAATGAAAAGCAAAATGTAAAATAACTGTAAATAACCCGGAGCATCATTTGCCTTTGTTAAAACCTCTGTTGATTTTTCTTTTTTTATTGCTGCACTTTATTTTCTGTTGTCGACAGCAGCTTCTGCTTTCCCCTGTGGCGCTTTTATTTTGAAGGGTCGACTTCTGCTTAGCGCAAAACTGAAGCAAATCTTTTCTTTTCATATATTATTTCTGGCTTTGTTCAGCTGCTGCTCTGAAGAGGCCTGAGGTTTGCTGCGGATTTAAAATATGTCTTAAATTCTCTTGTTGTTATCTTGTCAAAATGAACATAAATAAGCTAAACCTGCATGTGACTTTTTGGATTTACACTGTATTTTGTTTTCTTTTAGCTCTTACGGCAGATCTGGAGGATTTATTCCCCTTTAAATCTTAAAATCTGCAGTTTAAATGTGAGTTTTCATTCAGAGGGATCAGCCGCATGAAACAGGCCGTGAAACAGGATCATGTTTTTATATAAATGGTGTTAAAAAGGTCTTAGAATTTAACTCGAAGAAACCGAGAGGAATTCTAAAAAATAACTAATTACTCCTTTTCCAACACTTTTGTTTGTTTGTGACATAAAAGTATTTCTTTTTTGTATTACACCCATGTACTCGTGTGTTCTATGCACGTTTTATACAAATGCACTTTCATTCATTCATCTGATTTGTTTAGAAGTGTTTGCCCAAGGACACAGTGGCAGTGCCGACAGTGCCGGGGGTTTGGACTCACTCCTCTGTGGTCTCGTTCTTCAGTCCCAGCCATTCGTTCAGTTTCCTCTGCCGGACTCCTTTCTGCGTCAGCCACCTGAAAAACACACAAACACACATTTAAAATACACAAACACATTTAAAACACACAAACACACATTTAAAACACACAAACACACATTTAGAACACACAAACACACATTTAGAACACACAAACACACATTTAGAACACACAAACACACAAACACACATTTAGAACACACAAACACACATTTAAAATACACAAACACATTTAAAACACACAAACACACATTTAAAACACACAAACACACATTTAGAACACACAAACACACATTTAGAACACACAAACACACATTTAGAACACACAAACACACATTTAGAACACACAGACACACATTTAAAACACACAAACACACATTTAGAACACACAAACACACATTTAGAACACACAGACACACATTTAAAACACACAAACACACATTTAAACCTGGTGTTTGACTCCCCCATGTGGCAGCTCCGGGGAACTGCACTTGGACTGTTGTTTAAATATGAACCGTTTTTAATTTAAATCTTCCGTTTACACCTGAATGAAGCGTCTAAAGGGACGGGTCCGTTTAAAGTTTGTATAACAGCTGTTTATGATTCTCTAATTGTGACTGAATCGGGCGGATAATTCCTGCTGTAAATATAAATTATAGTTTTACGCAAACCAAGAAGCAATTTGTGAAAAAAAGTAGAAAAACATAATATTAGAGGAAGTCCCACGGTGATGACGTCACGCTGGGAGAATTCTGTCCAAACCGTCTGACATGAAAGATTTACACAAAAAAACACATTTTCTCCGACATTTTGAACACAACTTCAACTAAATCAAAGGTGTTTTCTTGTATTTTCACGGGTGAAATATTCTCTCGGACATTAGAGTCGCGGCCGAGCGCACAGGTAAGAGTCACAGGATTCCCAAAGCCTGACGTCAGGATTTGCAATCAGGAAGTCAAATTTAAAACCTAAAAATTGGTCAAATTGGGAAAAAAATATTGAAATTAGGGCCTGGCTCATATCTCCGTTGGCCGATATGGGCTGTTGGAAACATATCGGCCTAAATCTTTCCGATCTGGGCTGATTTTCCACGTGGATGTTTTCCCTCATTCTAGAGCTCAGACTCTTTATATTCTGCCCATTTAATCCAGTTCACAGACAGATAAATGTCCTGATCATTTGTCTGTGTCCATCCGCCCCTGAACGCATCACCGTGTGCGTTTGTTTAGAGCTGCAGATCCACCTGCACAACACTGAGATTGTGTTGTTTCTGCGGCCGCTCAGTGTGAGTCTGGATTAAAGGACAGTTCTTAGTGCTGATCTGAGAGGAGCCTGTGTGAGGCTGAGTGTTGAAATGTGTCGGTTTGAAGCTCGTTTTGGTTCTTTCTCATTGGTTAGCGATTAGCTGCTGTAGCTCGCACACATAAACAGGCTGTTTTCTCTTCTGTTAGCGACTGTAAAGTGACTATAGTGGCCGTATATATGTTACTGGACACACACTGATATGGAAATGAGCTGTGAACAGAGGTGTGAATTATCCGCATTTAGCAGATCATTAATTACCGCGGCGCACACGCATTTACCGCTAAAGGCTAACAGCGGTAGTTTACTTACAGAACTTTATTTACAGGCCAGAATATCGTACAAAAACACGATTAGGCCGAGCGACTCTTTAAATATGACGTAAAGAGGCAGAAGAACAGGAAATGTCGCCTAAATAAACCCGACTGAAAATCCAATAGAGCCAAACCGAAGTTTTACAAACAACTGAAGATTTACAGTGAATTTTTATGTCAAAAATATATCAGTATCACATCGGCCGCAACAAAATCCATATCGGTCGGGCCCTAAGTGAAATGATTGAATATTGAGGTCCGGTCTGTGGGTCTGTGGGGGTCTGTGGGGTCTGTGGGTCTCAGTCTGTGGGGTCTGTGGGGTCTGGGGGGTCTGTGGGGGTCTGTGGGTCTCAGTCTGCAGGGTCTGCGGGTCTCAGTCTGTGGGTCTGGACTCACATGAGGTACTGGTCTCTGGTCTTCCTCAGCTGGATCAGGTCCGGTTTGATGCTGTTCATCTTTTTGTCGATCTCTCTGTAATCCGCCGCCTGCTTCTTCAGGTCGACCTCCAGGTGGCGCTTGCTGTCCACGATCTCAGAGATGCGAGACTTCAGCTTGTCGTAGTTTTCCATGATCCTGTCACACACGTAAGAGAAGCACAGCGTTAATGAAAACAAACCGAAACGCAGCTTTTTCTTTTTCCTGCACGGCCAAAAAAGGGAGTTTTACTATTATTTTGATTTTCTGCACTGCTCCGTCCTGAAAATCTCATCCAAACTTGATATGTAAGGATTTATATCAGAATAATAAACTGATTAAACTGCATTAAAAGAGGTAAGTGTAGTCGTCCACTTCCTCTTTGCTCTCGGTTAAATCCACCAGTGTCATTTCTGCAGCTGAACAGCAGGGGGCGCTTCAGTTTGTTTTATCTCCGTCTGCGGCCCTGTGGAAAATGTAATTAGAAACAAAAATGTGTGACATTTCATACAGAGACTCAAGTGTAGCGTCTCCCATGAACAGAAAAGACGGAAGAGCTCCTCCAGAGTCTGAAACGACCCCCAGAGACTAAAAATAAAAGGACTCAGTATTGATGTAACAAAATCTCACAGTGTTGGTCCATAAAAATTCATTGTTAACACTTAAATATAAAATACTGGCAATAAGTGACATTCAGAAATGTCTGAAAGAAAATCATTAGTGCAGAAAGTATTTGTGCCGCTGTAATCTGAACAAATCTACAGGAAACACTCAGAAGACAAACCCAAGAGGGCGTCATGTGCTTAGCGATGTCCCGATCCAATATTCAGTATCGGCTCTCGATCCGGCTCTTTTATGAGTATCGGACAGTATTGGCTTAAGTCACGTGATGGGACTGATTCAGTTTCATGTTTTTAGTCTGGTCTGGTCTGGTCTGTATTCATACAGGGACAGTGGACAACAGACACTGACCAAAAGGAAAGATGCTTGTTCCAGGTTAGAGCAGAAACGCTCATTTCCTCCTGTCGTCCCTCAGCAGGTTCATGTAAAAATGCAGACAGTAGAATTAAATGGATCTATGACCCTGTCCCCACATTAACACTCTTAATATACCGACATTTAATTTACAAAAGAAGTGATTCACTTCTGAATCAAACATTAATAAAACCATTTTGAGCCACACACACCAAAACATTCACTCTCCAGTTTCACACGTTCATCATTACACACGGGGACAGATCTGCTTCTCCTAAACCCGTTTTCTGGTCAGACACACAAATGTTTTTATATTAGTACATGGAATAATTTCTGTTGGTCATGATTCCATTGACTTGTTGCAATGGAAGAAAAGGCTGATTTAGCAAAAGAGGTTTTACATTTTGGAATAATTCACTCTCGTGTTGAGGCGGATCGAGTGGTCTGAGAGGAGGAGCTTTTGCAGCACTGTGGCGCTTTACAGCAGCTGTAACTCAAGACGCCTCCGTGTCGCCGTGTGGGACTTTGTATTAGACTTAGAAAACAATCACAGAATACACCAAAAAATACTCTTGGCGATATATCGATACGGCAGCCCACGATATCGATCCTGTATCATCACATTAAGCAATACGATATATCGATATTTCAATATTTTAGCCCAGACCTGGTCAGAAACGCAGCTCAACACAAAACTAAACATTCCAATTGTAAAAATACAGAAGAATCCTACAAAATCTGACTGGCCGTGTCACAACTGAATCTTATCCCGTTCCTCACTACAGCTCCGTGGAAACATAAACATGTGAAGATAAAGTTTAGCAGGGAGACACGAGCGCTGTACCCGTGCGCTGTGAGGGGCCGTACCTCTGGATCTCTCGGTCGTTGCCTTCGCGTCGGAACTTCTCGATGTATTCTTTGCTGAACCGCTCCTGCGTCTGGCACTGCTCCTCGAAGATCTTGATGGTCTCGTTGAAGGCGTCGATGGCCGTGCGCTTCATCTGGATCTCCTGCCGTTCGCACACACACAAACACGGTGAGGGAAACACACCAGGGCGAGAGCTTCAGGCCCCGATTAACGCGACGCTAACCGTAAGCACTGCTCTGTCTGAGGCTCTGTTCGAAAGTTCGCCAAACAGGACCGTGAACACTCCTGAAAACGTGCTCGTTAACTTGCGTTTTTGGATCGTCTTAAAACTTATTTGACAGCTGTGACGGTAGAAATTGAAATTAAACGTTTCATAATTTCAGGAGATTTTAGAAACATCTGAAATTTTGTTCACTGGAGTCGTGTATTTAAACATTTGTCTGTCACAAGTTTATTTATATTAAAGAATGGAATATGCCACAGAAAGAGTGGAAACTAACAGAGTTAATTTCCTTGGGCACTTTTAAATCCAAACTGAGCTTTTGAGACCAATTCCACCATCTGCACTTGTTTTTCATAATGTCTTAAAACTTTTATGTCTCATCTGTGTAAATATGTGACTGTGTTGTGTGTTTGGCCTCTTGGCCTCGACTCCCTTGAAAAAGAGGTTCTTAATCTCAGTGGGATATTTCCTGGTTAAATAAAGGTCAAATAAAATTAATACCGAGTTTTCTTCTGTTTTTGGACAAACGAGGAAACGTCCAAAATAAACGTCAGAACACGCCTGAAAAGTCCCTGGAAAGTATCAATAACTAATATAAATTATTTTGAGTTTATTAAAATGTCTTAAAGAAAAGGAGGATTTTATTTCCCCCGTTCAGACCGGAGCATCAGGGCGTCCAGTTTACAGGCAAAATCTATGTGGACGCGGGTCTCGGGCGTCCTGTGTTTTTGCAGTGCGTTTGGAGCGTTCAGGCGTCACAAGTTGAACCTGTGGAGCTTTTCGTGTCGGACGCGCCACGTCAACCAATCAGGGACGACTCTCCAGTGACGTAGCGACGTTATCATCCGGAAGAAGGAGAAGAGAGAGAAAAACCCTGGAGCCTGAGCCTGGAGCCGGTGTCCTAAAGTCACTCACAGATCGAGGTGCTGGTGTTTCCTGCTGTTATCCAAGGGCCGGTTCGTTTTTCCACCAGCTGAGAGCCGGAGAAGAGCTACGTCACTACGTCACTACGTCACTACGTCACTACGTCACTACGTCACTACGTCCCTGCACGAGCTCCTGTTCTAACGACCCAACATCTGTGAGCTCCGATAAAAACAACACTGCAGATCTGCTCTGCTGATGTTCATTTTACAAACGTTCTTGTCAATCCAAAGACAAAACATACAGATCTTCAACCTCCGTGAAGTCGCCCCATCACAAACGAATGACAGTTTTGTGTAGGTTTGTGTTTGATGGAGCGACTTCACGGAGGCGCATCGGGGGTGTGTATCTGTGTGTGTATCTGTGTGTGTGTGTGTGTGTTACCTGTGAGGTCCTGGTGTACTCCTCGTAGAGCCGGTCGTACTCTCGGTTCTTCTCCTGATACTGGAGGTGATACTCGTGAAGCTTTTTACCCACAGCCTCGATACTGTCCTCCTTCACCACCTGGTCCTGAAACAACACGACCAACGCACACGTGAGACACAAAAACACACACGTGAGACACAAAAACACACGACACACAAAAGCACACGTGAGACCCAAAAACGCACACAGGAGACAGAGGCTAACCACTCTGCCACAGTCACAGGGGACACACTGCCCTCACATCTCCAGTCTGGGTGGGGCTCAGTTAAATCTCCCTGAGGAACTTTCTGAACAAATATTTTTCTGCAGTTTGTTTTACTGTGACTGTTCCGTGAGTAAAAGTCGTGTTTCCTCTTCCCGCTGTGAGTCTGAAGTGCCAAAAGCTTCATTTGTGTTTCTGTCAGATCTGATTTACTTTGGCTCATTTTTTGTGTCTTTCCTTTGAAAAGAACAAATTTGGTTTATTATTTCATGTTTTGTCACTTGAAAATGATCAAATCAGACATGAGGAACATTGGACCCTGTAACTGTGGGGGACCTCTGTTACTGTGAGGACCCAGTTACTATGAGGACCCCCGTTACTGTGGGGACATTGTTACTGTGAGGACCACTGTGACTGTGAGGACCACTGTGACTGTGAGGATCCCGTTATTGTGGGGAGCCGGTTACTGTGAGGACCTCTGTTACTGTGAGGACCTCTGTTACTGTGAGGATCCCCGTTACTGTTCGACCCTGTTACTGTTGCACCCTGTGACTGTTGCACCCCGCTGCGGTGAGGCTGACCTGCTGGTGCTTGGACACCGGGTAGAGCAGCTTGACGTCGAGCTTGGGGTTGTACTGGGCCAGAGACTCGTGCCTGTAGTGGTTGATGAGCTCCACCACAGAGCCGAAGGTCAGGGGGTCGGAGAAGCCGTACTTCCCCTCGCGGTGGAAGATCTTTATCAGCTTGTTGTTGCCTCCTTTCCTGGAAATAAAGACGAGGATTCATTATTTCACCCGATTCGAGCGTTTATACTTAACGATTCTGAAGAAATGTAGAAAACCGACCCTAAAAACACTGGGAGCGAACAACAAACCACAGCTACTGCACATGCATTTCCATCACTGTAGCCTTAAAGCAGAACTAAGTAACATTTTCACCTAATTAAATGTCTCTAAAGCCCCTCGGATGGTCACATGTGACATGTGGGGTGTTTGAAGGGGTCACTGCTGCCCCCATCTGCCTCTGGGCGGAAAAACCACACATGCAACTTGGCTCCTCCCGACCCGAATTCAGCTCAGGGTCTGTTCTGTTCTGACGACACTTCAGCTACTCACAGCAAGCAGAGCCACACACCTGTACTGAGGCTGTGCTCAGCTCACTGCAGGAATAAATATCTGCTGTTTACGTGTGAGGTGCAGCCGTGGCCGAGGACGCAAGAGAAAGAAAGTGTGAATCGGACAGAGCCCGAGCGCAGACACGAGTAAATCTGGAGAAGGATTTTGAAGAAGTGAAAGCTCAAGGAAAGAGAAGAGTCCAAGAGACGCAGATCTGGAGATATTGTTATTGACCCTAAGTTCACTGCTCATATCATTGTTATACTTATGCAGTTTGAGTAACTCCGGGAGCTCCGGGCACTAGGGCCGCAGTGTCCAGTGAGCCGCGGCGCTCCGGCCCGCGGCGCTCCGGCCCGCGGCGCTCCGGCCCGCGGCGCTCCGGCCCGCGGCGCTCCGGCCCGCGGCGCTCCGGCCCGCGGCGCTCCGGCCCGCGGCGCTCCGGGAGCTGTGGTGCCCTGGGCACTCGTACATATGCCGCCATTAAACGGTAAAAAAAACATTCTCCACCTGAGACACTGTGTTGTTCACTGTTCACGGGCTTTGTGTACACAAACGTGAGCAGATGAGAGGGGAGGGGGGGTGAGGAGAGTATTTACGACAGTTCATTCTCACAGACACCTGTAGGGGGAGCTCTACCACTGAAGTTACTTCGTTCTGTTTTAAAACATTTCACTGCATTCTGATCCAGACGTACATTTTCCGTCACACTTGTGTAAAACGCATCTGAAAGTGTCAGTGTTTGGAGTGTCCTGAGGCGGCTCAGCACTGGGAAAACATCACAAATGTCTAAATGAACAGGAATAACTGTACTTAACTCCGAGGGTTCTGCTCGATCACACGTCCAGACTAAATCTGACAATTAATGACCGTCACATATTATCAGGTCTTACAAATGCCTAAATAATGGTCAACGGAGGAAATTTGCAATAGTTTTGTATAGAGGAAGCTTTTTTTATTTTATGTGTGTGTATGTGTGTGTACATGTGTATATATACACACATATATGTGTACATGTGCAGAAGTATGTGTATAATCTATTCTATATACATGTATATTGTATATGTATGTACCGTATTTTTCTGACTATAAGTCAGACTCACCTGAGCGTGAGGGTGTAGGACTCACCTGAGCCTGAGGGTGTAGGACTCACCCGAGCCTCAGGGTGTAGGACTCACCCGAGCCTGAGGGTGTAGGACTCACCCGAGCCTGAGGGTGTAGGACTCACCCGAGCGTGAGGGTGTAGGACTCACCCGAGCGTGAGGGTGTAGGACTCACCTGAGCGTGAGGGTGTAGGACTCACCCGAGCCTGAGGGTGTAGGACTCACCCGAGCCTGAGGGTGTAGGACTCACCTGAGTGTGAGGGTGTAGGACTCACCTGAGCGTGAGGGTGTAGGACTCACCTGAGCGTGAGGGTGTAGGACTCACCTGAGCGTGAGGGTGTAGGACTCACCTGAGCGTGAGGGTGTAGGACTCACCTGAGCGTGAGGGTGTAGGACTCACCTGAGTGTGAGGGTGTAGTCTCCGTGCATCTTCGTGGAGGCGTCTCTCACCAGAAACGTCCCGTCGGGTGTGTCCCGGAGCTTCTCGTTCACCTCCTCCCTGCAACAGTCAGAACAGAAATATATCCACATATTTAACTCTAACACAGTGTGGACATAAATATATTCACATATTTAACTCTAACACTCTGCACATCATCACCTTCACATCGAGGTCAGACTCACTGAACTCTCGTGTTCAGTCTTTGGCTCCACAGAGCAGGAAAAACAGACCCATCTCCAGGGAGAACGTTCCCGAGTAAATTATTCACATGAAAGATGATTTTTTTATTTCAGTCGCCCAGAGCCGCACAGCTCAGGATCAGGAGCGTAAAGACCCTCCTGAGAGCTCATCACACCTGGCCTCACACAGTGATGTCATCAGGTGATAATCAGAGTTATTTTTGTTTCTAAGAGCTTCACTGTACGACACTCCTCCTCCACAGACTCACATCTGCAGCTTTACTTTACGCAGCTGTTTAAAGCAGTTTGAGTATTTGCCCTTAAAGCAGACGGACAAAACCCGGGGCCAAGGGTCTGGACCTGCCCCTGACCCTCCGAACCCGACTAAACCCTCCGTGTGGACTAAACCCTCCGTGTGGACTAAACCGTGTGGACCAAACCGTGTGGACTAAACCCTCCGTGTGGACTAAACCCTCCGTGTGGACTAAACCGTGTGGACCAAACCGTGTGGACTAAACCCTCCGTGTGGACTAAACCGTGTGGACCTAAACCCTCCGTGTGGACTAAACCCTCCGTGTGGACCTAAACCCTCCGTGTGGACTAAACCCTCCGTGTGGACCAAACCCTCCGTGTGGACTAAACCGTGTGGACCAAACCGTGTGGACTAAACCCTCCGTGTGGACTAAACCCTCCGTGTGGACTAAACCGTGTGGACCTAAACCCTCCGTGTGGACCTAAACCCTCCGTGTGGACCTAAACCCTCCGTGTGGACTAAACCCTCCGTGTGGACTAAACCGTGTGGACCAAACCGTGTGGACTAAACCCTCCGTGTGGACTAAACCGTGTGGACCAAACCCTCCGTGTGGACTAAACCGTCCGTGTGGACCAAACCCTCCGTGTGGACTAAACTCCTGCTCCTCCTCCTCCCCCTCCTGCTCCTCCTCCTGCTCCTGCTCCTCCTCCTCCTCCTCCTCCTCCTGCTCCTCCTCCTCCTGCTGCTCCTGCTCCTCCTCCTCCTCCTCCTCCTCCTCCTCCTCCTCCTGCTCCTCCTCCTCCTCCAGAGCCGTTACCTGGAGATGTCGCCCCAGTACCACTCGGCGTCCTGCAGGGAGATGCTGTTGTTGAAGCTGGAGGCGGCCGGAGTCGGCGGCTTCTGAGGTTTGGGAGGCAGCGCTGGGACAGAGGCACAAACACACAAATAATGAACACAGAGAGGAACGATCAGAGGGAAAAGTGCATTTGACCCGCCCTCCAGACCCTTTCTGGGTCTTTGGTTGACTGTGAAAACCCTCCCACAGACACAGGGAGAACAAGCAAACTCACGACCACCGGAAACACAAACGTCTGAGAATCAAACTGACAAACTTTCCTCTGAGCTAAAACTCTGCCACAGGTTTTCTTCTTCTTCCTCCTCTAAATACGTACGCAAGAAGCATCAAAACATAAGAGGAGCAGAGGAGGAGCAGAGGAGCAGAGGAGGAGCAGTTGTAAAAGTAGAGGAGGAACAGATGGAAAAGTAGAGAAGAAGCAGAAGAGGAGCAGAGGAGAAACGGAGGAGGAGCAGATGAAGCAGAGGAGAAGCAGAGGAGGAACAGGAGGAGCAGAGGAGAAACAGAGGAGGAGCAAAGGAGCAGAGGAAGAGAAGAGGAGGAGGAGAGGAGGAAGCAGAGGAGGAAGCAGAGGAGGAGCAAAGGAGCAGAGGAAGAGAAGAGGAGGAGGAAGCAGAGGAGGAGCATAGAATAAGAGGAGGCGCAGAGGAGGAGCAGATAGAACAGAGGAGGAGCAGCAGAGGAGGAAGCATAAGAGCAGAGAAGGAGCAGAGGAGGTGGAGAGGAGCAGAGGAGGAGCAGAAGATGGAGGAGCAGAGGAGGCACAGAGGAGGAGCAGAGAAGGCGCAGAGGAGGAGCAGAGGAGGAGAAAATGAAGTAGAGGAGGCGCAGAGGAGGCGCAGAGGAGGCGCAGAGGAGGCGCAGAGGAGGCGCAGAGGGTTCCTACCTGGGCTTTTCATGTTTATGTAGCAGAGGATTTTGTCTCGGCTCCTCAGCCCGACGCCCTCCCCGTCACTTCTGTCCATTTTAACACTTTTTTAAAAACAAACTCTTCAAAAATCCAAAAACAAAATGTCCGCCCAAAGTTTCATCATGGCCGTTATGGAAAAAATCTGACGCCATGTACGAAAAAATATATATCAGACACTTTTGAATTCCCCAAAACGTTAAAATACGCGATCTAGGAAGGAGAAGGACGCAACAAACAGGAACGAATTATGTTAAAACTTTGATTAATGTTGATATAATAAAAAATCAGATGTAAAAGTGTGACGTAAAAGGCTGAAGGAAGCACTGGTAATGAGTCACATTAATTAAAAAAAGGATGCAGGGACATTAAGTATAAGACAGTTACAGCAGTTGTGTTTAATTAGGCAATTTTCAAACCGCTACGAATAAATTTACATATGAAAAACGTTAAAAAGCATAAAGTGAAATGTGAAAAATGCGAGATTTAGTAAAAAAAAATTATAAAAAATAAACAAAAATGGAAGAAATAATAAGGAAAGGAAACCAAGTGAGAGGATTTGCTAAAGAATTAAACAAGGAGACAAGGAAGTGTGCAAGGAAGGAGCGTTACAGCCAGTGTTTAATAAACTGAAATGTGAAAAATGTGAGATTTAATTTTAAAAAATCTAAAAAAAAAACAATTAAAATGGAAGAAATAGTAAGGAAAGGAAACCAAGCGCTAAAGAATTGAACAAGGAATTTCAGCTACGAATAAATTTACATATGAAAAATGTTAAGAAGCGAAAACTAAAGTGTGAAAAATGCGAGATTTAAAACAAAAATTTAAAAAACTGTAGTAATAATTAGGATATGAAATGAAACAAGGATTTGACAACGAAGTCTGAAGGAAGGAGCGTTACAGCCAGAGTAATTTCAGCTACGAATAAATTTGCATATGGAGAAAAATGTGAGATTTAATTTAAAAAATAACTTAAAATGGTAGAAATAATGAGGAAAGGAAACAGAGAAAGAACGGACAGTAAAACGATGCGACGTGATGTTATAATTCAGATTATATGGAGGATTTGATTAAAATTAATTAAACGAGGAGACAAGGAAGCATGTTAGGAAGGACAGACAGTTATAGCCACATGTTTAATGACGCAATTTCAAGCATCCACGAAGACATTTACACATGACAAATGTTTAAAAAAAGCAAAAACTGGATAGAAAACGTACGATTTAATACAAAAATATTTAAAAATGTCTTAAACTGGCTGTAGTAAGTGCAGGAAACGGGGACAGACGGTAAAAAGATGAAATGTGATGTAATAATTCAGGTTCCAGTGGAGGATTTGGTTAAGAATTAGGAGACAAGGAAGGATGTTAGGAAGGATAGACGGGCTGCATCCAAGTCCAATGCAATTCCTCCTTTTTTTATTTAAAGCAATTTGTCCAGATATTTAGTTGGAAAATCCAGGAATGTTTAAAAAGGAGCAAAAAGTAAAAACAAATAAAAAAGGTGTCCAGCCTGGTCTTTAGTCTCTAGTTTTACTCCAGATTTCAGGGAGAAAAAGGCAAAAAAATGATGCAAAAAAACAGCAAGGGAACAAAAGCGTGAATCCAGAGCGCAGAATAGTTTTTTTTTTCTCGTTAATTCTGATTTCGGTGGCGTTTTTGGAGGAGCAGGTTTGAAAATGCGTGATCGCCCGAGAGAGAGAGAGAGAGAGAGAGAGAGAGAGAGAGAGGGAGGGAAGGGGGTGAGGGAGGGAGGGAGAGGAGAAGAGAAGAGCCGGAGCAGCCCGGAGACGTGTGATGTCACCAGCGGCGCCGGCCAATCAGAGCACAGCACCGAGAGACGATGTCATCCGGGGCAAAATAATGAATGGAGAGAGAGAGGGAAGAGGGGCAAAAGAGGGAGAGAGAGAGGGAAGAGGAGGGGCAAAAGAGGGAGAGAGAGAGGGAAGAGGGGCAAAAGAGGGAGAGAGCGAGGGAAGAGGAGGGGCAAAAGAGGGAGAGAGCAAGGGAAGAGGGGCAAAAGAGGGAGAGAGCAAGGGAAGAGGGGCAAAAGAGGGAGAGAGGGAAGAGGAGGAGGGGCAAAAGAGGGAGAGAGGGAAGAGGAGGAGGGGCAAAAGAGGGACAGAGAGAGGGAAGAGAAGGGGCAAAAGAGGGAGAGAGGGAAGAGGAGGGGCAAAAGAGGGAGAGAGCAAGGGAAGAGGGGCAAAAGAGGGAGAGAGAGAGGGAAGAGGGGCAAAAGAGGGAGAGAGGGAAGAGGAGGAGGGGCAAAAGAGGGAGAGAGGGAAGAGGAGGAGGGGCAAAAGAGGGAGAGAGGGAAGAGGAGGAGGTGCAAAAGAGGGAGAGAGGGAAGAGGAGGAGGTGCAAAAGAGGGAGAGAGAGGGAGGAGGGGCAAAAGAGGGAGAGAGAGAGGGGGAAACAGGGCGATGGAGTCAGAAATTTAAACTTATTTAATTATAAGGATTTAAAGTCGTGACTTGAAATATGGTGAATAATGGAAATAAAGGCAAATCTTAAATTCATAATTTATTGTAAAAAGTAAAAGAAAAAAGGAAAAAGAAAAAAGAGGAAAAAGGGGAAAGGGGGAAAAAAGAAGAAAAAGAAGAAAAGAAAAAAGGATAGAAAGAAAAAAAGGAAAGAAAAGAAAAAAGAAGAAAAAAAGAGAAAAAAGAAAATGGAAAAAGAAAAAGGAAAAGAAGGAAAGGGGAAAAAGTAAAAAAAGAAAAGGAGAAAATAGTGCTTTAAGGCTGTAGTAAAAATAAATGATGGAAGGAAATGATGAAGTGCAGTGACTAAAAGTGTTTGGGACAAAAAAGAGAAGAGAGAAAATCTAAATTAAATAAAAAATTGTCCAAAACATAAATATAATATAATACAGGGAGAAAGGGAAGAGGAAGAGGGCAAAAGAGGGAGGGAGAGAGGGAGAGAGAGAGAAATGTAAACTTATTTAATTATAAGGATTTAAAGTCGTGACCTGACGTACGGATCATAACAGAAATAAAGGTAAATCTTAGACATAAGATCATTAATAATAATTAATAATAATAGTAAAAATAATAATTTATAGTCAAAAGATAATTTACAGAAAAAGAAAAAAGAGAAAAGAATATGGAAAAAAGAAAAAAGGAAAATAAAAAGAAGAAAAGGGAAAAAAGAAAAAAATTAAAAGAAAAAAAGACCAAAAGAAAAATATGTTCATAAATGTAAAAATTTTAAACTAAATAACGAATTAATTATAAGGAAATGTGTGACCTGAAATATGGTTAATAACAGAAATATGGGTGATGCTTAAAGACTCTTCATAATTTATAGAAAAAATATAATTTAAAGAAGAAAAAGGAAAAGAAAAAAAGAGAAATGGAAAAAAGAAACAAGGAAAAGAAAAGAAAAAAGGGAAAAAAGAAATATAAGAAAAAAAGAAAAAGGAGTCTTAAATTAAAAAATAAAATAAAAATAACATGTTTGGAAATGCTCCCGTGCATCAGATGCCCTCCCCGTGCCTCAGATGCCCTCCCCGTGCGTCAGATGCCCTCCCCGTGCCTCAGATGCCCTCCACGTGCCTCAGATGCCCTGCCCGTGTGTCAGATGCCCTCTCCTTGCCTCAGATGCCCTCCCCGTGCCTCAGATGCCCTCCCCGTGCCTCAGATGCCCTCCCCGTGCCTCAGATGCCCTCCCCGTGCCTCAGATGCCCTCCCCGTGCCTCAGATGCCCTCCCCGTGCCTCAGATGCCCTCCCCGTGCCTCAGATGCCCTCCCCGTGCGGCGCTCGGAGGGTGCGGAGGATCAACCAATCAGGACGCTCGGTCTGGGGACGGGCCCCCAGTTGTCATGGCGACAGGGAACAGTCTGGAAAAGTCATTTAGGATCGACGGAAAACCAGAACTGCACAAGTTTGGGGAAAAATGTAATAAACCTGTGATTATTTCTGATCAGGATTATGGTTGGACACACGGGAGGGCATCTGACGCACTGGGGCATTTCTGAGTCTGTAGAGTCTGAACACACGATAAAAACCCACAGAGAAACGGGGACATTGAGTTCTCAAAAATAATTTCACATTACGCAAAGAACAGTTTGTTCCCCTGCACTAGAAGATGCATAAAAAGAATTAAACATACTGTATACAGTTCTATTTCCTGTCAAAAGGCGATGATATCGAAAAAATATCGAAACTAGATCCTAATTTTCCGCAGATCTGGATCCTAAAAACCTTTCCTGAATGTGTTAAATAGAAAGATCTGGAGCATAGAGACCTGGTTTAGACCTGGTTTGGACCTGGTTTAGACCTGGTTTAGACCTGGTTTCGTCCTGGTTTCGACCTGGTTTAGTCCTGGTTTAGTCCTGGTTTAGTCCTGGTTTAGTCCTGGTTTAGTCCTGGTTTAGTCCTGGTTTGGACCTGGTTTGGACCTGGTTTGGACCTGGTTTGGACCTGGTTTGGACCTGAATTAGTCCTGGTTTGGACCTGGTTTCGTCCTGGTTTCGTCCTGGTTTCGTCCTGGTTTCGTCCTGGTTTGGACCTGGTTTGGACCTGGTTTGGACCTGGTTTAGTCCTGGTTTAGTCCTGGTTTAGTCCTGGTTTGGACCTGGTTTGGACCTGGTTTGGACCTGGTTTGGACCTGGTTTGGACCTGAATTAGTCCTGGTTTGGACCTGGTTTAGTCCTGGTTTAGTCCTGGTTTAGACCTGGTTTAGACCTGGTTTAGACCTGGTTTAGACCTGGTTTAGACCTGGTTTAGACCTGGTTTAGACCTGGTTTAGACCTGGTTTAGACCTGGTTTAGACCTGGTTTAGACCTGGTTTAGACCTGGTTTGGACCTGGTTTGGACCTGGTTTGGACCTGAATTAGTCCTGGTTTGGACCTGAATTAGTCCTGGTTTGGACCTGGTTTAGTCCTGGTTTAGTCCTGGTTTAGTCCTGGTTTAGTCCTGGTTTAGTCCTGGTTTAGTCCTGGTTTAGTCCTGGTTTAGACCTGGTTTAGACCTGGTTCAGTCCTGGTTCGGACCTGGTTTAGTCCTGGTTTAGTCCTGGTTTAGTCCTGGTTTAGTCCTGGTTTAGTCCTGGTTTGGACCTGGTTTGGACCTGGTTTGGACCTGGTTTGGACCTGAATTAGTCCTGGTTTGGACCTGGTTTAGTCCTGGTTTAGTCCTGGTTTAGTCCTGGTTTAGACCTGGTTTAGACCTGGTTTAGTCCTGGTTTAGTCCTGGTTTAGTCCTGGTTTAGTCCTGGTTTAGACCTTGTTTAGACCTTGTTTAGTCCTGGTTTAGTCCTGGTTTAGTCCTGGTTTAGTCCTGGTTTAGTCCTGGTTTAGACCTGGTTTAGACCTGGTTTAGACCTGGTTTAGACCTGGTTTAGTCCTGGTTTAGTCCTGGTTTAGACCTTGTTTAGACCTTGTTTAGTCCTGGTTTAGTCCTGGTTTAGTCCTGGTTTAGTCCTGGTTTAGACCTGGTTTAGACCTGGTTTAGACCTGGTTTAGTCCTGGTTTGGACCTGGTTTGGACCTGAATTAGTCCTGGTTTGGACCTGAATTAGTCCTGGTTTGGACCTGGTTTAGACCTGGTTTGGACCTGGTTTGGACCTGGTTTGGACCTGGTTTGGACCTGGTTTGGACCTGGTTTGGACCTGGTTTGGACCTGAATTAGTCCTGGTTTAGTCCTGGTTTAGTCCTGGTTTAGACCTGGTTTAGACCTGGTTTAGACCTGGTTTAGACCTGGTTTAGACCTGGTTTAGACCTGGTTTAGACCTGGTTTAGTCCTGGTTTAGACCTGGTTTAGACCTGGTTTAGACCTGGTTTAGTCCTGGTTTAGTCCTGGTTTAGTCCTGGTTTAGACCTGGTTTAGACCTGGTTTAGACCTGGTTTGGACCTGGTTTGGACCTGGTTTGGACCTGAATTAGTCCTGGTTTGGACCTGAATTAGTCCTGGTTTGGACCTGGTTTAGTCCTGGTTTAGTCCTGGTTTAGTCCTGGTTTAGTCCTGGTTTAGTCCTGGTTTAGTCCTGGTTTAGACCTGGTTTAGACCTGGTTCGGACCTGGTTCGGACCTGGTTTAGTCCTGGTTTAGTCCTGGTTTAGTCCTGGTTTAGTCCTGGTTTAGTCCTGGTTTAGTCCTGGTTTGGACCTGGTTTGGACCTGAATTAGTCCTGGTTTGGACCTGGTTTAGTCCTGGTTTAGTCCTGGTTTAGTCCTGGTTTAGACCTGGTTTAGTCCTGGTTTAGACCTGGTTTAGACCTGGTTTAGTCCTGGTTTAGTCCTGGTTTAGTCCTGGTTTAGACCTGGTTTAGTCCTGGTTTAGTCCTGGTTTAGACCTGGTTTAGACCTGGTTTAGTCCTGGTTTAGACCTGGTTTAGACCTGGTTCAGTCCTGGTTTAGTCCTGGTTTAGTCCTGGTTTAGTCCTGGTTTAGTCCTGGTTTGGACCTGGTTTGGACCTGAATTAGTCCTGGTTTGGACCTGAATTAGTCCTGGTTTGGACCTGGTTTAGTCCTGGTTTAGTCCTGGTTTAGACCTGGTTTAGACCTGGTTTAGTCCTGGTTTAGTCCTGGTTTAGACCTGGTTTAGACCTGGTTTAGACCTGGTTTAGACCTGGTTTGGACCTGGTTTGGACCTGGTTTGGACCTGAATTAGTCCTGGTTTGGACCTGAATTAGTCCTGGTTTGGACCTGGTTTAGTCCTGGTTTAGTCCTGGTTTAGTCCTGGTTTAGACCTGGTTTAGACCTGGTTTAGACCTGGTTTAGTCCTGGTTTAGTCCTGGTTTAGACCTGGTTTAGACCTGGTTCAGTCCTGGTTCGGACCTGGTTTAGTCCTGGTTTAGTCCTGGTTTAGTCCTGGTTTAGACCTGGTTTAGACCTGGTTTAGACCTGGTTTAGACCTGGTTTAGTCCTGGTTTGGACCTGAATTAGTCCTGGTTTGGACCTGGTTTAGTCCTGGTTTAGTCCTGGTTTAGTCCTGGTTTAGACCTTGTTTAGACCTTGTTTAGTCCTGGTTTAGTCCTGGTTTAGTCCTGGTTTAGACCTTGTTTAGACCTGGTTTAGTCCTGGTTTAGTCCTGGTTTAGTCCTGGTTTAGTCCTGGTTTAGTCCTGGTTTAGACCTGGTTTAGACCTGGTTTAGACCTGGTTTAGACCTGGTTTAGACCTTATTGTTTAGACCTTGTTTAGTCCTGGTTTAGACCTGGTTTAGTCCTGGTTTAGTCCTGGTTTGGACCTGGTTTGGACCTGGTTTAGTCCTGGTTTGGACCTGGTTTGGACCTGAATTAGTCCTGGTTTGGACCTGAATTAGTCCTGGTTTGGACCTGGTTTAGTCCTGGTTTAGACCTGGTTTAGACCTGGTTTGGACCTGGTTTAGACCTGGTTTGGACCTGGTTTGGACCTGGTTTGGACCTGAATTAGTCCTGGTTTAGTCCTGGTTTAGACCTGGTTTAGACCTGGTTTAGACCTGGTTTAGACCTGGTTTAGACCTGGTTTAGTCCTGGTTTAGTCCTGGTTTAGACCTGGTTTAGACCTGGTTTAGACCTGGTTTAGACCTGGTTTAGTCCTGTTTTAGTCCTGGTTTAGTCCTGGTTTAGACCTGGTTTAGACCTGGTTTAGACCTGGTTTAGTCCTGGTTTGGACCTGGTTTGGACCTGGTTTGGACCTGGTTTGGACCTGAATTAGTCCTGGTTTGGACCTGAATTAGTCCTGGTTTGGACCTGGTTTAGTCCTGGTTTAGTCCTGGTTTAGTCCTGGTTTAGTCCTGGTTTAGTCCTGGTTTAGACCTGGTTTAGTCCTGGTTTAGACCTGGTTTAGACCTGGTTCGGACCTGGTTCGGACCTGGTTCGGACCTGGTTCGGACCTGGTTTAGTCCTGGTTTAGTCCTGGTTTAGTCCTGGTTTAGTCCTGGTTTAGTCCTGGTTTAGTCCTGGTTTGGACCTGGTTTGGACCTGAATTAGTCCTGGTTTGGACCTGGTTTAGTCCTGGTTTAGTCCTGGTTTAGTCCTGGTTTAGACCTGGTTTAGTCCTGGTTTAGACCTGGTTTAGACCTGGTTTAGACCTGGTTTAGTCCTGGTTTAGTCCTGGTTTAGTCCTGGTTTAGACCTGGTTTAGTCCTGGTTTAGTCCTGGTTTAGTCCTGGTTTAGACCTGGTTTTAGTACTGGTTTTAGTCCTACTTTAGTCCTGATTCAGTCCTGGTTCAGTCCTGGTTCAGTACTGGTTTAGTCCTAGTTTAGTCCTGGTTTAGTCCTGGTTTTGACCTGGTTTGGACCTGAATTAGTCCTGGTTTGGACCTGAATTAGTCCTGGTTTGGACCTGGTTTAGTCCTGGTTTAGTCCTGTTTCAGTCCTGGTTTAGACCTGGTTTAGACCTGGTTTAGTCCTGGTTTAGTCCTGGTTTAGTCTTGGTTTAGACCTTGTTTAGTCCTGGTTTAGTCCTGGTTTAGTCCTGGTTTAGTCCTGGTTTAGTCCTGGTTTAGACCTGGTTTAGACCTGGTTTAGACCTGGTTTAGACCTGGTTTAGTCCTGGTTTGGACCTGGTTTGGACCTGGTTTGGACCTGGTTTGGACCTGAATTAGTCCTGGTTTGGACCTGAATTAGTCCTGGTTTGGACCTGAATTAGTCCTGGTTTGGACCTGGTTTAGTCCTGGTTTAGTCCTGGTTTAGTCCTGGTTTAGTCCTGGTTTAGTCCTGGTTTAGTCCTGGTTTAGACCTGGTTTAGTCCTGGTTTAGACCTGGTTTAGACCTGGTTTAGTCCTGGTTTAGTCCTGGTTTAGTCCTGGTTTAGTCAAATCCGGTGAAGCTCTTGAGCAAATTCTGGGTAAAGTCTAAAATTAGTCAAGAATTTCATTTAACGCTGTGTAATTTCTGAGTAATTCCTGAAGACGACGGTCACATTTTGCTGATTTAACGAGTTACGACAGAATTCATACGTTAAAAAAAAACAGGGCACTTTTGAGCGGAGAAACAGGAAGCAGAAGGTTCGTGAGACATCGGCGTGTGACACAAACAGGAAGTGAAACCACATCGCTCCGAAACACAGAAACGGACAAAAACACAACAAACCGACCGTACATTTAAAGATGCACTGTGTAACTTTATGATTGGGGGGTCCGTCGCTTGCTTGTTGCTACGGATACGTCGCTGCTCTGCCTGGAATGTCCCACAGTGCGACTTTAAACAGCTCGACTTCCCGTTTATTCGATCACATGTGGTTTTTAGAGCAGAAAGACTCCACAGAACTGACCTGGGACTCGGCCCGGTTTGGTCTCCGTGAGGACAGAAAGGTTTAATGCCGCACTGCGGAACATTACAGACAAAGCAATAAAAACTACACGGAGAAAAGAGTTTGAGGGACCCATAAAAGTGACACGATGCAGCTTTAAATTTGTTTATCATGGAAAAACCTGCAGGAGACTCATCCAGCAGGAAAAGGGAAGGAATCCTCAGGTGCAGTTTACACAATGTTTTTAAATTCTGAATTAAATAGTTCAGAGTTAAAATATTTATTCTCCTTGGAGTTTCCATGGAAATAATAATTCTGAATTGAGGTTTCCATGGAAAACACGTTAAATCGTCTTTATTTAATTCCGCTCAGCGCCGGGGGGGTGGATGAAAGTCCGAAGCGACGACCAAACGAGCGAATAACGAATAAATTTAGATCAGGGGTGTCAAACGTGTGGCCCGGGGGCCGGATCCGGCCCTCCAAGACCTTTAATCTGGCCCTCGGCTGATTTTCTATTAAAATATTTTCACTTTTCATATTTTTCTGGTCATTTTCTGCGTCGCTGAGCATAGCAGCGCCTCCAGCGCTTCTGTGCAGCACAAATGAAGGACGATCGTTCTGACTGTGACCCTGACCCCATCAGCAACATGTCCAAAATGAGAAAAGTGGAGCCGAGT
This sequence comes from Odontamblyopus rebecca, assembly GCA_030686955.1. Taxonomy (NCBI): domain Eukaryota; kingdom Metazoa; phylum Chordata; class Actinopteri; order Gobiiformes; family Gobiidae; genus Odontamblyopus; species Odontamblyopus rebecca. The sequence goes on from CM060661.1 coordinate 39,314,326, forward strand.
GCAGGATTTTCCAGGAAAAACTGACTAATTCTTGTTTGTTCGTGGAGGTGAATGGGAAACCTGCGCTCAGTGTGTTTGGAACAAGTGGCGACGCTCAAGGAAAATAACCTTAAACGCCGCTACGAGAGAAAAATACAATAACCTGAACGGAGAATTGAGACGACAGAAGATAAACGAATTATTGCTGAGACTGAAGAAAGAGTCTGTTTTCACCCGGAGCCGAGAGGTTAGAGATGCTGCAGTGAAAGAAACCTGACCGAGCATATTATCATATTTGTAAAAGAAAGAGTTCATCAAATAAAGATTTCTCTAACAGATTTGTGTTTCTCTGCACAAATATTTGGACTTATTTCTGTTTTTGGGGTGTATACGCCATGAGTTTTCTGATCCGGCCCCTTTGGGATCACAGCAGGTTGATTTACATCATCGAGAAATATATTTATTCATCTTTAAAATCGGAATAAACCAGCCACTTACTTCGGAATAAAGTTTAATTTCCAATCAACATTTTCATTCGGAATTAAGTGTTTACAAGGACTTTTAAAGCGGAATTAAATTTCTTTCAGAATTACATGACTTTTATTCAGAATTAAAGCTCTTTATGTAAACGTGGCCACTGTCAGACGTGTGAGCTGCTTTATGGTTCAGATCTCTAACTCCTGGGCCTATCCACATGAAACAAAAACTGGCACAAAGTTCAGCCTCTCCTCTGTCCCGAGAAATAACCTAAAGTCACAGGATTTTCTCACAAAAGCTTCAGAAAGTGGCTCCGTTATTTAACCCCAAAGACGCGAGTGTGAAAGGTGAAAGGACTTTAAACGTCCCATATTAGAGTTTCCTCGTCACAAACGGACCTGGAGCTGTGTTTTCGTTTCATTCACACACGTTTAACACACAAAACCTGCATAATTCCAGTTCTGAGTTCTTCCCTCAAACTGAAAACGCTCTGTTCCACCTTGTGATGTCATTGTGTGGCAATACAGGAAGTGCTGCGCTGTGTTTTTAAACTCCACCCAGCTTCACGAGGATCATCGGGATCATTTCAGCTCTTTTGGAGTTGCTTATTTTGACTGAACTAAAGGTAAAAGGAGCTGTTCACTTGGACTTCATGACATCACAAGGTGGAACCGAGTGTTTGGAGCTTCGGAGACGAAACAAAACACAACTCCAGCTCCGTTTCTGAGGAGGAACAACATTAGAACACGACTGAAAGCTCACGAGAGTCAACTTTGCGTCATAAAAAACCTTTAAGCCAAACGTTTAAATAGTTTTTGTTAAGTTTGTGGAGCCGATTCCAAACAAATAATGAGAAGGTTCAACTTTGGTGGATCAGAAGTTTGGACATTTCTTTCAAAAACACGGAGTCTCCTGTTATATCGAGTCTGTAAAAGCTAAAAAAAAAAAAATGCAGAGTTTATGACACCTATAGCTGCTGCTGTTGGTGACTCTTCCCTTCTCATTCACACTCTGACAGGAAATGTAAAGTGTTTTGCACAAGGGCGCAGTAAAACGAAGAGGCACGCGAGCCGTGAACCCCGCGGTGAGAGGGTGAAGCGTCTCACCTGGAGCTGCCTGGTTCATGTTGAGTTCACTGGTGATCAGAATCTCCAACACCTGCACCATCGGGTCCACGCCGGACTCAGCGCTGAGGAGGAACACAGGGTTTAGAATGAAAATCTGTTAGAGCTGCTTCAAAATAAAAGAACACGTTTGTGGAAGCGACTCTGAACCTCTCACCCTCTCCTCTGTTCCTACGAGGGAGGCAACGATATTCAATATAATATCGAATAGGTTTGGGCGGTAATCCGGTGTCCCGCGGTATCGCAAAGTAGCATCAGTATCAGTTTCTTTACCGTCATTATAAAAATCTGCGTCAGGAGCTAAACCCACAGCAGGACTTCCTCCCTCCGCTCTCTCTCCTCTTCAAACGTGGCTCCGCTCGGAGATTTCCCTCCACACGCAGCAGGAAGAAGAAAAAACCTGACTGACGCTTCGTGTGGATGTGGAGCCCAAAAGTTTGTGATGGAGACGTTCTATTGAAGCCGAGAAAGTTCCCGAGGGCGAAGTCAGACTTTCACGGAGGAGACGGTAAAGCCCAATTTATGGTTCGGGTCCGACCGCCTCAAAACGCCGCAGACATAAGGGCTGTGATTGGTCCTCTGCACCGCTCTACATTTCCTCCGCTCACTCTAGACTTTGAGGAATAATGTGTTTAATGCAGCTTTGGCACATTTGTTTACGTTTTACACAAACCAAACTTCACATTTGCATACAGCTCATTTGCATACAGCTCATTTGCATACAGTATAAGCACTGATAAAAACAGCTCGTGCTCTGATGCTGATGCGATCGAACGCGCTGCAAAGTTTGGTCTGATCAGAACTTGTGCCTCATCTTCAAATATAAAACTGCTGTTCTGTTTCTGAAGGGTTTAGGAGCAGATACTAAATAATTCTGAATTAGCCACAGTAAAACCGTAAAACCCGGGAAAATGATGAGCTGGTTTAACGGGATCAAAATTTGGATACCGCCCAAACCTAATACCAAATTTCAGTGCCTTTAAACGCATCAAAATCTAATCGATATCATGACCTGTGTGTGCATATCGTAGGAAAACTGTATCGTTGCGTCCCTCGTTCATACTCGGGGGTCTAAGAAAAAATACTTAATTGCACAATTCTTGAATCGATTCAAAATGCTTCCGAATCGTTTTAAAATAATACTTTTCACTCAATTGTATTAGCTGCAGTCACTGTGCTCATGATTTAAAAAGATAATACATTATATTTCACACAGTTTTGTTCACGTGAAGGTGGAGTTGACTGTAAGTAATTATGGATAAACTGCAATATATTATGACCCTTCCTCCTCTCTCCTCATCTGCTCCTATTTCCTCCTCCTCTTCTTCTTCTTACCCGGTGTTGTTCCTGAACAGCAGGGGGCTGAAGGTCTCGGCGAGCCCGTGTGGGGTGAGCTGGTTGCGGTGGTTGTGGAGACAGACCCTGGCGAGGTGCCGGATCACGCTGAGGAGGGTGAGTCCGTACTGGGCCGGAGTCAGAGACGAGGAGGCGATGGTCCGGAGCAGCTGAGCGCACTCCTCCAGCTCCCGCACATCTGCACGAGACCAACGAGAGCATGAACGAACCTCACACACATCTGCACGAGACCAACGAGAGCATGAACGAACCTCACACACATCTGTACGAGACGAGAACATGAACGAACCTCACACACATCTGCACGAGACGAGAGCATGAACGAACCTCACACACATCTGCACGAGACGAACGAGAGCATGAAGGAACCTCACACACATCTGTACGAGACGAGAACATGAACGAACCTCACACACATCTGCACGAGACGAGAACATGAACGAACCTCACACACATCTGCACAAGACGAGAACATGAACGAACCTCACACACATCTGCACAAGACAAGAACATGAACGAACCTCACACACATCTGCACGAGACGAGAACATGAACGAACCTCACACACATCTGTACGAGACGAGAACATGAACGAACCTCACACACATCTGCACGAGACGAGAACATGAACGAACCTCACACACATCTGCACAAGACGAGAGCATGAACGAACCTCACACACATCTGCACGAGACCAACGAGAACATGAACGAACCTCACACACATCTGCACGAGACCAACGAGAGCATGAACGAACCTCACGCACATCTGCACGAGACCAACGAGAACATGAACGAACCTCACACACATCTGCACGAGACGAGAACATGAACGAACCTCACACACATCTGCACAAGACAAACAAGAACATGAACGAACCTCACACACATCTGCACGAGACGAGAACATGAACGAACCTCACACACATCTGCACAAGACAAACAAGAACATGAACGAACCTCACACACATCTGCACGAGACCAACGAGAACATGAACGAACCTCACACACATCTGCACGAGACGAGAACATGAACGAACCTCACACACATCTGCACGAGACCTACGAGATCATGAACCAACCTCACACACATCTGCACAAGACAAACAAGAACAAGAACGAACCTCACACACATCTGCACGAGACCAACGAGAACATGAACGAACCTCACACACATCTGCACGAGACCAACGAGAACATGAACGAACCTCACACACATCTGCACGAGACGAGAGCATGAACGAACCTCACACACATCTGCACGAGACCAACGAGAACATGAACGAACCTCACACACATCTGCACGAGACGAGAACATGAACGAACCTCACACACATCTGCACGAGACGAGAGCATGAACGAACCTCACACACATCTGCACGAGACGAGAACATGAACGAACCTCACACACATCTGCACGAGACGAGAACATGAACGAACCTCACACACATCTGCACGAGACGAGAGCATGAACGAACCTCACACACATCTGCACGAGACCAACGAGAACATGAGCAGACCTCACACACATCTGCACGAGACCAACGAGAACATGAACGAACCTCACACACATCTGCACGAGACGAGAACATGAGCAGACCTCACACACATCTGCACGAGACAAGAGCATGAACGAACCTCACACACATCTGCACGAGACCAACGAGAGCATGAACGAACCTCACACACATCTGTACGAGACGAGAGCATGAACGAACCTCACACACATCTGCACGAGACCAACGAGAACATGAACGAACCTCAAACACAACTGAACGAGACCAACGAGAACATGAACGAACCTCACGCACATCTGCACGAGACCAACGAGAACATGAACGAACCTCACGCACATCTGCACGAGACGAGAACATGAACGAACCTCACACACATCTGCACGAGACGAGAGCATGAACGAACCTCACACACATCTGCACGAGACCAACGAGAGCATGAACGAACCTCACACACATCTGTACGAGACGAGAGCATGAACGAACCTCACACACATCTGCACGAGACCAACGAGAACATGAACGAACCTCACACACATCTGCACGAGACGAGAGCATGAACGAACCTCACACACATCTGCACGAGACCAACGAGAACATGAACGAACCTCACACACATCTGCACGAGACGAGAACATGAACGAACCTCACACACATCTGCACGAGAACATGAACGAACCTCACACACATCTGCACAAGACAAACAAGAACATGAACGAACCACACACACATCTGCACGAGACCAACGAGAACATGAACGAACCTCACACACATCTGCACGAGACCAACGAGAGCATGAACGAACCTCACACACATCTGCACGAGACAAGAGCATGAACGAACCTCACACACATCTGCACGAGACCAACGAGAACATGAACGAACCTCACACACATCTGCACGAGACGAGAACATGAACGAACCTCACACACATCTGCACGAGACGAGAGCATGAACGAACCTCACACACATCTGCACGAGACGAGAACATGAACGAACCTCACACACATCTGCACGAGACGAGAGCATGAACGAACCTCACACACATCTGCACGAGACCAACGAGAACATGAACGAACCTCACACACATCTGCACGAGACCAACGAGAACATGAACGAACCTCACACACATCTGCACGAGACCAACGAGAACATGAACGAACCTCACACACATCTGCACGAGACGAGAACATGAACGAACCTCACACACATCTGCACGAGACGAGAGCATGAACGAACCTCACACACATCTGCACGAGACGAACGAGAACATGAACGAACCTCACACACATCTGCACGAGAACATGAACGAACCTCACACACATCTGCACGAGACCAACGAGAACATGAACGAACCTCACACACATCTGCACGAGACGAGAACATGAACGAACCTCACACACATCTGCACGAGACGAGAACATGAACGAACCTCACACACATCTGCACGAGACCAACGAGAGCATGAACGAACCTCACACACATCTGCACGAGACGAGAACATGAACGAACCTCACACACATCTGCACGAGACGAGAACATGAACGAACCTCACACACATCTGCACGAGACCAACGAGAACATGAACGAACCTCACACACATCTGCACGAGACGAGAACATGGAAGAACCTCACACACATCTGCACGAGACCAACAAGAACATGAAGGAACCTCACACACATCTGCACGAGACCAACGAGAACATGAACAAACCTCACACACATCTGCACGAGACGAGAACATGGAAGAACCTCACACACATCTGCACGAGAACATGAACGAACCTCACACACATCTGCACGAGACCAACGAGAGCATGAACGAACCTCACACACATCTGCACGAGACGAGAACATGAACGAACCTCACACACATCTGCACGAGACCAACGAGAGCATGAACGAACCTCACACACATCTGCACGAGACGAGAACATGAACGAACCTCACACACATCTGCACGAGACGAGAACATGAACGAACCTCACACACATCTGCACGAGACGAGAACATGAACGAACCTCACACACATCTGCACGAGACGAGAGCATGAACGAACCTCACACACATCTGCACGAGACCAACGAGAACATGAACGAACCTCACACACATCTGCACGAGAACATGAACAAACCTCACGCACATCTGCACGAGACCAACGAGAACATGAACGAACCTCACGCACATCTGCACGTGACGAGAACATGAACGAACCTCACACACATCTGCACAAGACGAGAACATGAACGAACCTCACACACATCTGCACAAGACGAGAACATGAACGAACCTCACACACATCTGCACGAGACGAGAACATGAACGAACCTCACACACATCTGCACGAGAACATGAACGAACTCATATCACACTGTTCTCTGCTCTGTTCTCTGCTCGTTTCATCACAAACAGACCTGGAGCTGTGTTTTGTTTCATTCACACACGTTTAACACACAAACACTCCACATTTGGGCTGAATTCTTCTCTCAAACTGACTGAACAAAACGTAAAAGGAGCTGTTCACTTAAAAACTGCCACTTGGTTTCATGATAAAGTTTGATAATTATTCAGTTGTGGACGTTTCACTGTGTTTTAATCCATGTTTGAATCAAATGTGTTTGATGTGTTTGGGGTGTAAATGAGAGTGCAGGTGCAGCTGCAGGTGTGGGGATCCTGACCCTGTACGGCCTGGATCATGTCTCCCTGCAGAGCCGTGGGCAGGACGGGTCCCGGGAGGTCCTGGAGAAACCGGACCACCCCCTCACAGAGAGACGACGGCTCCAGCTGCTCCAGATCTGAAACGACAACAGCAAACGCCACCACGGGGGAATCAGAAACAGACTCGTGCCACTAAAACTCGCTTAAAGGTTGGATGGAGGATTTTCTTTAGTTTCAAATTGTCACTGAAAGTTCAAAACCAGCGTACAGAGAAACCACTGATTATCTTACAGAAACGAGCTTTGCCAATTATCCGTAAAGTTGGTTTTCTAGAACAGAGAAAAATTTCACAGCAAAGATCCAAGATGGAAAAATTTCAGCGGCGTTTAAAATTAAAAATCTAATGAGACAAATTATCAACAAGGGACAAAATGTTCTGCTTAGACAAATACAAATAAACACAACACCTTTTTGGTTAAACGGAGGTTCAGACTGTCTGAAAAACGTCTTCTCCTGCGTAAACCGATGACGTGTGATGACACAGGCAAGAGATTCTGTTTAACCACTCACCGCTGCTTCCTCTATTTTTGTACTTCAACTTCTTTTTTTGCCACTTAACTGATGTGATTATATATAGAAATAATTGCCACACGTACAACCCCACGAACACCAAGCCAAACATTTGTTAAATTCCGTTTTTCTGACCTGTTTCCGCCAACTGCCGCGTGTCCACAGCTCCTCCGCTCAGGCTGCGATACAGAGACGGACTGTCGATACCTGCGAGAAAGAGAGGGTTATGTACAGGGACGCACCGATAGTACTTTCTGAAAACCAATACGAGTACAATCATTTCTGTACTTGCCAATACTTTACCAATCTTAGAAATGTGCAAGCACAAAAAAAATTATATTTAATAAACCCGGGGGAAAAATCCAAACAGCCCTGATATTCCCTCTACACACCAGGCTGTGTCCCCAAGAACAACTTTTCTTTCATTTTATCATTTAATTTAGCTTTGACTGAGAGTGAGGAACGCGACTTAATTTCATATGTGAACATGAAAATTTGACAGTAAACTTTTTGAATCTTGATTATAATGTGTTTAATGCAGATTTAGCACATTTATTTACAGTTTACAGAAATAAAACTTAAAATCGCACGACTCATTTGCATACAGCTCATTTGCATACAGCTCGTTTGCATACAGCTCGTTTGCATACATAATAAGCACTGATGTGTTCAGCTTCTGTGGGACTAAAGGACTCGACTCAGTGAATATGAGTGTTCTCCCTGTGACAGAGGATGTTCTGCTGATGCCGAGTCTGTTCTGTGCGTTCGTCGCGTTGGTTCATGTTAAACTTTTCTCTTTCGCTGACGTCGCTACAGTCGCTTTATTTATGTGGCTCTGGTTTCTCATCACCGGGACACCGCGGAATCTGTCGTGTAATAGTGGTATCGGTGCATGGTATCGGCAAAGTTTAACGATTATGAGTATATTATGGAAGCATCGGGCCGATATCCGATACCAGTATCAGTATCGGTGCATCCCTAGTTATATACAGGTCAGGACGGGAGGGCATCTGACTCACCTTTGCTCTCCACGGCCTCCATGAGTCGGCTGAGCAGTGGGGGCGCCGTGTCCGGGGGTCCAAACTGATCTGGGAGGTCTGGAAGAACAAAACCTGAAAAATACAGAAACAAAATGATAAATTTAAAGTCACAGTTGCCACGTTTACATGAGTTTTGCTTTAATTCAGAACACAAATAATCCTGAATAAAAGTGAATTTAAAAAGTCCATGTAAACACTTGATTCCTGCTGAAAATGATGCTTGTGAATTAAACTTAATCCTGAAGTAAGTGGGTTTATTCCAATCAGAACCTTCCCCACCCCCGGACGCTGAGCCCAATTAAATAAAGACCATTTAACCTGTTTTCATGGAAACCCCAGTTCACTATTATTATTTCCATGTGAACTCCAGGGAGGTTTTTATAATTCTGAAGTATTTAATTCAGAATAATTAAGTCAGAATAAGTAATCATCATGTAAACGTGGCCAGTGTGGGACTTTAAATAGCCTAAAATAAAAGAACATTTAGTCGTTTTGTTTTCGAAGCCGTGTGTCCTCTGAGCAGGCTCGCATTTCCACAAACCTGACTCTGCTCGTTTTCATGGAAATGTTCATTTGGCTGTAATATTCCACTCCAGAATGTTACGTATTAACACTTTAAAAGGGCCCAGGTTCTCTGCTCTGTTCTAATGTCGTTTCCTCGTCACAAACAGACCTGGACTTTGTGTTTTGTTTCATGTTTAACTCAAACTTGCACATTTAGGCTTTAGAGCTCTTTTCTCAAACTGAAAACACTCTGCTCCACCTTGTGATGTCATCATGTGGTGACACAGGAAGTGCTCCGCTGTGTTTTTAAACTCCACACACCTTCACTAGAATCATTTGGATCATTTCAGCCCCGGAATCTTTGGTCTGTACCGAATTAAAACCCTCTACTGAGTTGTTCCCTTGAAAACTACCACTTCATGACATCACAAGGTGGAACAGAGCGTTTGGAGCTTTGGAAATGTAGACAGACCAAAAATAAAGTTACTCAAACACGTGTGAATGAAGCAAAAACACGACTCCAGGTCTGTTTTTGAGGAGGAAACAGCCTTAGAACACGACTTGAATCTAAAAGTTCTGCGCAATAGTTTTTAATTTAAGTATAAAGTCGTTTTATTTAATGGGGAAAGTCGCTGGAACGAGCTAAAATCTCTCTTGATAATGTTCATGAAATCAACAAGCTACTGAAACGTATTTGGTAGAAGAAAGAAAACTTTCATTTGTAAACGGAGCTCGGTCCAGTGAGTAAAAAACTGCTGCCGTATTTAACCCCAAACTATTTAAACTGTGACAGGAACAGCTAAAACCCCACGAGCTGCAGCAGGTTTCAGAGAAAACAGGACGCGCTCAGAACGTCTTCGACTGTTTCCTGTTAAAACCTCAGATTAAAACACAAGATTTAATTCTATTTTTAGAGTTTTATTTAAGCCACAGCTGCGAGGCCAAAGCTGCTGCGGCTTCGTTCGTTTACTGAGGCGTTCCTGCATTTAGGCTCAAATTAAAACATCGACACCGAGAAACTCTGCGCCGTTTGCCAGAATATTTAAACAAAGAACATGCACTATAAACGTTTTGGAGTCAGGAGCTCCTCGGACTGTTCTCTGCGTCCGTTTGTGTGAAAAGTATGTTTAAAAACTTGTCTCTCTCATGTGTGATGGACTGAATGTTTTTGTGCTTAAGTCCTGGTTTTCGTCGCCCCATCGTCCGGCCAATGGGAATATGGAGGAAAATGAGCCTGAAGGGCAAACACATGATCATTGTGCACTGTCCCATTTATAATAAACAAACAGAAACCTAAAACATGAAAGTAAATAATTAAATAGAGGTCCCATAGAGGTCCCACAGGAGCGAGATAACCACGATTTTAAGCAGTTTATGTCTTTCCCAAAGCACTTTGTTGTCGATGTGGCCAAAGGAAAACTGTCTGAAAGCCTCCAGTCCATCCCCTCAGTTTTATATCACAGGTTTATATTTTAATCAAGGTTATGAGCCGGTTTACATGAGGATACGAGTGTATAAAGAAGTGCACTGAGACTGTGTTTACACTGAAACGAATCGCCAAATTACAGAATTGGAAACGATTTGCGTCCACACACGTCGTGTCTGGATCGTCTGAAACACTCGTCACGTGACTCGGCCGACGTCACGACACGGTAAAAACAGGAAGTGCAGCTCCGTGTCTGAAGTTGCCGTAGTTCTATGGAAGTTGCAGCAGCCGATTTTGAGCCGAGGAAGATGTCAACATGAAAACAGTCTTTTCGCGGGCCGACGTCGCTTCCCGTTTGTCTCGGGTTTGTTTAAACTTTTCGGCAATATCGTCACATGACCGATGCCATGAACCAGAGTATCAGGAAGGGGCGGGTCAATGTGACGTGGTTCAATAAGAACAGCAGCTAGAGCAATAACGCCTGCGTCTCAGCGTTTTCAGAGTTCAGGGATCAGATCCGTGCTCAGGCTAATTCGTGGAAGCTGGCGTATCCAGATTGTTCCGTCTCTGGAGCCGTTTTCCGTCGGATTAGTCTGGACGAACATTAAATCCTCAACGAAAACCACTCGAAAGGTACGAGTATGGACGGGGCCTGAGAAAGTGTCACCTTACCCACGGTGTTCAGCTCCAGTCAAATGAAGCTCACTGATGTTAATTTAGGAACAAAATAGTGAAATAAAAACACAGGATGATATAGTGCGGGTTTATATGAACATTTTAAGACTAAAATGAGGAGCCTGACAGCAGCAGTTACAGGACGACAGGCCCCATTTTGCAATAAAAAGTTAACTTGAACTAGCGGGTTAGCTCTGTCCGTTTATACCGTCTATGGTTAAGCGCTGAACCCGTGTAGTTTAGAAATAATAATGCATTTAAACATAAATTAGAAGTAGATCTACGGTATTGTCTTCAAAAAGAATCCAAGAAGTGAATGTACAAATGTTTTAGGATTAGGAGGTGGATCTTCTGGCTTTGCTGATTAAACTGTTTGGGTTGTGCTTCGTACTGCGGTTGAGCGAATACGTGACGATGCAGACTGACCTTCAGACTCCGAGTCGGCCCGAGCGGACGCAGCGGACGGCGGCCTGGGAGGGCGGGGCTTAGGAGTGGGCGGAGACATGCGCTTTCTGCCGACGAACTCGACGTACGTCCCAGGAAAATCTCCCTTCTCCTGAAAAACCAAGAACAAAACGAGAGTTAAGACTCCTGGTGTGAGTGGAGCATGAGACCTTCTGTGTGCTCTGCAGTTCTAATCTCAGACCTCCACGGATCATTATGTTAGAGTTCGGACATTTTAAATCACAATGTTTATCTCAAATGACTTAATAAAAGCAGCAAGTCCACTGACACTGTTGCAGGAGCAGAATTTTTTTTCATTTGTACCAAAATTGTACCAAACCTCCTCATCAAAGCCTGATATTCAGGACTCAGCCTGGTCAGGACTCGGATGGGAGCAGATGGCGCATTACAAGAGCAATACAGCAAAGCCCCAGCAGCAAACACTGGCGGAGGCGTTTCACAGAAGATGAGGTCGGTCAGGCTTTTATCATCTAATAGACTTTTTGGAGCCAAGGTGTGAACTTCCTTCACAACACGACATTACAGAGACACCGGAGACCTGCGTGAAGTCGCCCCATCAGTCGTTTGTGCTGCAAAAAGTTTAGTTTGTGCTTCTTTAGTTTTGGAGAAATTAACGATTCTTTTACAGGTCAAACTGGGGTCAGACCCACAGGAAGCTTCAAAATGCTCGAAAACGCCCAAAATGGAGTCAGTCGTTTGTGCTGCAGAAAGTTTCATTTGTGTGATTCTGGTTCTTCAGATATTCACAGTTTTATTTTGGTCGATGACGTCGTCCAGAACCTCAGAATGTGAAACAGCCTCAAAAAAATTATAGAAAACGTTTGTATTTGGTTTGTGCTGTTTTGTGCTGTGACAATTTTAATTTGTGTGAGTTTATTTCTAAAATTATTATTATTTCTGTGGTAATTATAGGACATCATTTCTGCTCAGCTGACGGAGACAAACTCCGATCTGAGGCTGAGGAAAAGTCTGTTTCAGTCTTGAGTAATTTGCTTTTGATTCATATTTTATAGAATAACACTTTTCTTTTCTTTTTACCACAGAATAATGAATAATTTTAGAAATAAACTCACACAAATGAAACTGTCACAGCACAAACCAAATACCAAAAAAAAAAACGTTTTCTATCATTTTCTTCCTGTTTTGAGGCTGTTTCACATTCTGAGGTTCTGGACGACGTCATCGACCAAAAATAAAACTGCAAATATCTGAAGAACCAGAATCACACAAACTAAACTTCTTGCAGCACAAACGATTGACACAGTTTTTGTGCAGGTTTGCGTTTGATGGGGCGACTTCACGGTTTGATTTACAGTGGCATTGTGTGATTAGCCCGTTTCCCTGCGGAGGTGGTGGGTTTAACTCCTGTGGCAGAGTGGTTAGCGTCTCACCTGCGTGGTCTCGTTGAATCCCGGGAGCCACCCGATCTCGGCCGGTCTCTCCTCGGCTCCGATGGCGCAGCCCAGAGCCAACAGCGCCGCTTTGGACACCAGCAGCACATCCCCCACGTGCAGGTCGATGTCCTCCTCGCGCTCCTTCTTATAATCGTAGAGCGCGCGGTACTGGAACCCCTCCGACGCCATGGCTCCGCTCAAAAAATACAAATAAAAACAAAACAATCTGCTTTCCTCAGCGTCCAAAGTCCTTTTATGGGACCAGGAAGCGCGTGGGGTCGCTCACAAGAAGCTGGTCCACAAAACTAAAATAAAATAACAATATCGCTGCCGTATCCAAGCACAAAAATTTAAACTTTTACACTTTCCCAAACTTAAAAAGTCCCGGGAATGAAAAACACAAAAAGGTGCGAAGAGAATTCCAAACACTGTTGAAACGGTCAAAGGAAATGGAAGGTTTTGAGTCCAACAATTCAACACAGAGAGTCCAAAAAGACAAAAAGATGAGCTGCTTCCGGGAATAATCAGCACGGATTTTTCGTGTCAGTCCCAAGGCCTGGTTGGTCCCGATTGGGGAAAAAACAAAAATCCTTCAAAATGAAATTAAAACGGCTGATAAACAGACTCAAAACAAGATGAAATTCCTGGGTGATATGAAGGAAAATGGAGTGTAACTTCCAGAATCAAGTTTTGTCTTAAAATTTTTTTAATTCTTGCTGAATTTTAACACAATTCCTGTATTAAAGAATGGATTAATAATGGAATGACGGTTGAATAAATGTTGGAAATCTTTGGGAATGACTTTTCTCTTAATGCTAAAAATAAGGAATTCGATTTTCGGAATTGGCGATAAAAAAAAATTCTACTAATAATACTCGTACGAAGTGTTTGAGGCTACTTAAAATCCAAAATAAAATTCTGGTTTAATTCCCTGCCAACTGGATTCTAGTTAAAGACTGAATGGTTTTAGGCAGGTTATTTTGACAGAACAATGGCTTTGTTTTGTAAATTCCTTGAGCGTTTTTTTATTGTGCAGTGAGTCAAAAAATAGTATTTATTTCGTCTTTAAAGTCCGTTGCACCCTGATGATCGAACAGTCTCGGTTTTAGCAGCAGAAATCGGATACGAAATGCTTTGGGACCTGAGAGATAAAAAAATACAAACGAAATGAGAGCTAAATGAGGGCGATTATAGTGATCTTTGTAGAAAAATAGGTCTGGGTTTGGTTTCCTGAGGTCACAGAGGGAGCGGGGGGTACGTCTCTCCGCTCTCCATCTCGGATCAACGCGGCGTCATTCGGCCGGAGCTTCGGGAACGCGCGACGCCGCCATCTCGGGGAAGAGGCGGAGGGCGGGAGGCGAGGAGGAGGACGGGGGCGGGGCACACATCTGGACCGACGTCTGGAGGAAAAAGACACAGAAATATGACGTTAAAGGTGCGATACTACACAAACCCGACTCTGCGAGCTTTAAGCCGCCCGACTCTGCGAGCTTTTAGGACGTCGTTTCCTCGTCACAAACGGACCCGGGGGTTGTGTTTCGTTTCATTCACACACGTTTAACACGCAAACCCTGCACATTCAAGAGTTCCGAGTTCTTCTCTCAAACAGAAAACACTCCGCTCCACCCCGTGATGTCATGCAGCGGTACAGGAAGTGCTCCGTTGCGTTTTTAAACTCCCAGGGCCAATGATTTTCCACGATTGCGGAAAACGCGGAATCGTCAGCGTGAAGCTTCTGTACAGACGAGAATAAACTTTGGCTGGAAACCCCAGAGTGCCCGAGTAAGACTGGAGTTGAGACCTGGGTTAGACCTGGTTTAGACCTGGGTTAGACCTGGGTTAGACCTGGGTTAGACCTGGGTTGGACCTGGGTTGGACCTGGGTTGGACCTGGGTTGGTGCCTAGTTCAGACCCTGATTTTTGTCCTGGTTTGGACTGGAGTTAGTCCCAGTACAGTCTTGGGTTAGTACTTATTCCAGACCTGGTTCAGTCCTGGTTCAGGTCCTGGTTTAGACCTGGTTTAATACCTGGTTCAGTCTAGAATGAGCGGAGTGATGAAACTGATACTGATGCTACTTTCTGACATCGCGGGAAACCGGATTACCGCCCAAACCCGAATGTAGCGGTTATTTCTTTGTCTGGAAGGTTCCACAGTACGGCATTAAACCTTTCTATCTCCACGGAGACCAAACCAGATCAAGTTACAGGTCAGATCTGTGCAGAGGCGACCCCGCTCACACTCAGAATGCCTGGTTTTGTGTTTTTCTAGGTATTTTTGAGCTGTACAACCACCTGTGATTGAACAAATGTAAAGTCGAGCTGTTTAATGTTTAATATTTTTAGCTCCACAGAAACAAGCAGGTGATGGAAGCCCAGCCAAAAAGTTACACAATACGCCTTTAAGTAGAAAACTACAATTACATGACGTCACAAGGTGGAACGGAACATTTGGCGCTTCAGAGATGAAAAGCAATGAAACAAAAACACGACTGCAGGTCTGTTTTTGAGGAGGAACATGAGGAAACACAGAATCCATTTTGTGCGATAAAGGAGCTTTAAAGATGAATGATGAATGTGATAAAGATGAATTAGGGAACTGAGGTGTTCGGGAAGCGTTGGTGTCTGAAATGTTCCTTTATGTAAATGAGCCGTTTGAGCCCACGGGCCGAGACCGAGCGGAACCTGGAGCTAAATCTGGCACCGGGCGATTCTCACGAGAACAATGTAATCTGTGCACTGCCTTCTTTTAAATAAAGTTATACAAATCCAGGTCTGTAACAGGTCTGTAACAGGTCTGTAACAGGTCTGTAACAGGTCTGTAACAGGTCTATAACAGGTCTATAACAGGTCTATAACAGGTCTATAACAGGTCTAAACCAGGTCTAAACCAGGTCTCTAACAGGTCTAAACCAGGTCTAAACCAGGTCTAAACCAGGTCTATAACAGGACTAAACCAGGTCTGAACCAGGACTATTCCAGGTCTAAACCAGGTCTGAACTAGGTCTATACCAGGTCTATACCAGGTCTAAACCAGGACTAAACCAGGACTAAACCAGGTCTCTAACAGGACTAAACCAGGACTAAACCAGGACTATTCCAGATCTAAACCAGGACTAAACCAGGTCTAAACCAAGTCTAAACCAGGACTATTTCAGGTCTAAACCAGGTCTAAAATAGGACTATTTAAGGTCTAAACCAGGTCTAAACCAGGTCTATAAGAGGACTATTCCAGAACTATTCCAGGTCTAAACCAGGTCTATAAGAGGACTATTTCAGGTCTATAACAGGACTATTCCAGAACTATTTCAGGTCTAAACCAGGTCTAAAATAGGACTATTTAAGGTCTAAACCAGGTCTAAACCAGGTCTATAAGAGGACTATTCCAGGTCTAAAAGTGAACTCCATCGTTTCCTATGTAGATTAAACAGAAATGATCCAAACGAGGGACAGAAAAGTGGGTCAAATGAACGAAATAAAAACTGCAAATGAGACGAACACAAACTGAAGAGCTCCAAGTCCCGCCTGAGGGAGCCGGCCCACAGTTTGAGAAACACCCAACTCTTCAGAAAGTGTAAACCTTGACTGAAAGGGGGCGTAGTTTTGATTCTATCTTCAGTATGAAATAGTGTCTGGGTTTCAGTCTGACGTGTTTCTCTCAGGGAAACTCACTCACCCAGAACCTCTGAGATCTGAATCTAAAACCTGCACAAAGAACCCGGAGCTTTGGTCAGTGGAAACAAGAGGCTCTACGGCACTTTGACCACACTCATTTCACTAAAACACTCTTTACGATCATTATATTTAAGATTTTACTGTGTGGGACTTTTCACTCCAGCGGTCGCTCGTTTATCGCGGGCATCACATTCTAAAAATAACCCGCGAAGTAGAAAAACCCTGTGAAAACTGTAAAACCGCGATCTGAACTGAGGAGCGCAGGGTGAAAAACATCGTTATGGGGAGTTGTTATTGGCGCTGATTTTTATTCTTCTAAACAGACGTGATGCGCCTCCGATTACGCAGAAAAGTGCACCCATTTCACTCGCATTTGTGAGTAAATATTTCGTCGTGCGAACAAGGAAAAGAAAACAGGCGCACCAGTGTGAGTGCTTCTGCAGCACAATAAGGAGCTGCACAGACGCAATGTGATGAGTTAAACGTTCTACATGTATCAAACATTAGGGGCAAACTCACTCTAGGACTGGAACCTGCCCAAGCCTGGATCTCCCCTAAAGTGCGGCACGTGCCCAACGCGAGCGCAACCGAACCGTCCCCGGGCACTACACCTCCGACCACACACGACTCCAGCATACGAGCTCCGCAGCAGGACCCACACCTGTCCCACCGCAGCAGGACCCACACCTGTCCCACCGCAGCAGGACCCACACCTGTCCCACCGCAGCAGGACCCACACCTGTCCCACCGCAGCAGGACCCACACCTGTCCCACCGCAGCAGGACCCACACCTGTCCCACCGCAGCAGGACCCACACCTGTCCCACCGCAGCAGGACCCACACCTGTCCCACCGCAGCAGGACCCACACCTGTCCCACCGCAGCAGGACCCACACCTGTACCACTGCAGCAGGACCCACACCTGTCCCCCACAGCAGGACCCACACCTGTCCCACCGCAGCAGGACCCACTCCTGTCACACCGCAGCAGGACACACACCTTTACCCGCGCAGCAGGACCCACACCTGTCCCACCGCAGCAGGACCCACACCTGTCCCACCGCAGCAGGACCCACACCTGTCCCACCGCAGCAGGACCCACACCTGTCCCACCGCAGCAGGACCCACACCTGTCCCACCTCTCCGCAGACACCCCCACACCCCTGGACTTCCTCCTCCGCTAAAGCGATGGTTTTGTCTTGGTCTCGTCTCGGACTCGATATCTGAATACTGAGTGTGATCATGTGTCATTACGGCCGCTGCTGTCGGCACTAAACTTGTACCGGTGTGCGGGAGTGCGGGCGGCATCTCAAGTTCGCTTGAAGAAGAGGTTCTCAAATTGTGGGTGAGGGTCCAAAAAGGGGTGCAGAGTGTTTAAGTGCAGTACAGTCTGTTTGGCTTATTTTAAGTCTAAATGAATATTAATCAGATAAAACTGAGATATTTATTTTAAAAAACAAAACAAAACATTGAGATCATGCTGGAAAAGTACAGTCATAATCCTTTTGGTTTAGGGGCACCTGTGCTCCTGAAAAAAAAAAAGTTAGCGTAGAGCCCTGATTTAAACCCAAAGTATCGACATTGGTACCAGAACTGAAAAAGCTGGATCGGTGCATCCCTAATTTTACTAAAAACTACAAATAATTTTTCTGAGTTTGGCCATATTTTGGGTTGAAAATTTTACGTCCTGGTTGGAAATCACCACATCAACGCTCGGGAATTCCATTTAGTGTTACCGAACGCCTCTCAGGTGCACAGAGATTAATGTCTGAGAAAAACATTAAGATAATAACTTTATTTTGTTGAACTAATGGTTTAGCGGAATTAAATGAAAGTGATTTAACGTGTTTTCCATGGAAACTCAAAGGAAAATATTTGAATTCTGAAGTACTTAATTCAGAACAATGAATTTGGAATTAAAAAACATGTAAACGTGGCCAGTGTGAAAGTCTGCACAAACTTGTCGCTCTCTCAGTTCCAGTGCTCACTTCACACTCTGACACGTGGAGGTCTTGTGCAGAGGCGATGCTCCGGTTAAATCCATATAATTAACTGAAGCTGCACTCGCGCCAGAGCAGAGCGGCCGTTTGTGCAGCGTCAGCGTTCGCCCTGAAATCTGAAGAACTGAATCACACGGCTTCTGTCCATCATCTTCAGCCACAGTTTTGCGGATGTTCAACTGAACACGAGCCGAGTAATAAAAGACAGAAAGGTTCCACAGGAAACCGCATCACAAATCTGCCTCATGACCGATCAAAAGACACTTAAAACAGCTCAAAACGAACTCAAAAAGGACTCAAAACAAACTCAAAACCGACTCCATGTTTATGTCAAAACTAATAATCTAATAAACAGACTCTATTCCAATACTAAGGAACAGCCTCCAAACTCAACACTGATAATAATAAAACCTTCTTTCTTTAGACAATCTAATGTGATTTTCCACATTAAACGGTAGAACTTTCTTTTCCAGTAAGTCCTTATATCTGTGTAATCCCTCAGTGGTCCAGGTCTAAACCAGGTCTAAATCCGGACAAAACCAGGACTAAAATGAACCCGGTCTAAACCAGGTCTAGATCAGGCGTAAACCAGGACTAAACCACGTCTAAACCAGGACTAAACCATGTCTAAACCAGGACTAAACCAGGAATAAACCAGGTCTAAAGCAGGTCTAAATCAGTACTAAATCAGGACTAAACCAGGTCTAAACTGAACCAGGTCTAAACCAGGTCTAAACCAGGTCTAAACCAGGTCTAAACCAGGTCTAAACCAGGTCTACATCAGGTCTACATCAGGACTACACTAAACCAGGTCTAAACCAGGTCTAAACCAGGTCTAAATCAGGTCTAAATGAGGTCTAAACCAGGTCTAAAACAGGACTACACTAAACCAGGTCTAAACCAGGTCTAAACCAGGTCTACATCAGGACTACATTAAACCAGGTCTAAACCAGAACTAAACCAGGCCTAAACCAGGACTAAACTAAACCAGGTTTAAACCAGAACTACACCAGGACTAAACTAAACCAGGTCTAAACCAGGTCTAAACCAGGACTACACCAGATCTAAACCATTATTGAACTAAACAAGGTCTAAACTGGGAATAAACCAGGACTAAACCATCCGTAAACCAGGTCTAAACCAGGACTAAAGTAAACCAGGACTAAACCAGATTAAAACTAGGTCCATTGGCGTATACTAGTCTATGTTCTCTTATACTAGTTCTGATAAAGCTCAAAATCATTCACGACAGGAAAGGTTCTGGTCTGTCCGGTCAATGGGACTTTTTATTATACTAGTTTTAGTAGTGATGAGGATCTGATTTTTGATGAACCCTATAAACATATCCACAAACATTTACATTCAAAGATGAAATGTACTGGTGACTTGTTATTCACGGCTTGTTCCCATTTTGTTTTTATCTTGAGTTCCTCCTTATTATCATGTACTGCTGTTTTGGTCATTACAAACCCTATAACTTGTATATTGCCAATTATAATTACGAGATTTTCTTTTTTTCTATTATATTTACATGCAAATTATCCTACAGAAGCATTATTAATAATAACAACCAAGAACATTTCATATTAAAACACTGCAATTCCACATTTTCCAAGTACCTCCAGGTCAAAATACAGTCATGAACTAATTAAAATCCATGTTACAAATCAACAATCTGGATTTATGAGACTGAATTATCAAAATTAAGTACGATTTTCGTGTCATTGTGTGTGCTGCGTGTTGGTGTCACCAAAGTAAAAGCCGTTAGCTACATTATACAAGTCACTTTGCATAAATATGTAAGAAGACAGAGAAGAGAAGTTACATAATGAAGAGTTTGTTCCGTTTACTGTCATTGTGCGATCTATTTTAACAAGAAATATGGACTAACCGCAACGTACAGATGGTCACTAAATTTGACCATTTTCAGCAAATTTAGCAATATTGTTTTAATTACACAAAGCCGAATTAAAGACATGAACAACTGCGAATTAAATCTAGCACAATATTCTTATAATTCCAATGGTTTGTGAGGTTTGGCTCGGGATTTTTAGAGAATCTGATAATTTTAGGGTAGCATTTCTTTTGCTGCTCGCATTAATAAATAAAGAGATTTTGTGAACAAGTGTAATGGTATATTTAATCAGAAACGCATATTAAATGCAGCTGTCTACGCTCCCATAACGAAGATGTATGGGTTAAAACGTAAAAAGCTCCATAAAACGAGAAGTGGAGATGGCAAACACAGGACGCCTTTTATTTGAGGGAAACGCCAGTGAGGCTAGCGCTGTTAGCATTTAGCCCGCTCGGGTCTGCCACTTACCGCTTCGATTCTCGGCATTAAAACTCTCCTTTAACGCCAAAAGCGGTCGCCATCGTCAAGTGGAAACGCCGAACTGTCCGTAATCACAGTTATGTCACGTCCAAAAGCGGAAAATCCAGAGAAATGCGACTAATTCCCCTACACTCGTGGCTTCAGACGTCTGGCACAGGATTCTGTCAAGCTAGCACTAGTAGCCCACATCCGGTTTGAAGTGTCAACATAAAGCTGCGTTTTTAACACTAAAATCTTCTTCTTCTTCAAATTACTGCACGTTGTGATATAAATATAATTACAGTGTTAGCTCATCTTCTTATTGAACGTGGGAATGCGTGTTTTAGTCGTTTTATGAATACATTTTAAGATGTTTAATCTTGTTACATAACTGGGTTTCCTAATCTACACCGTCTTCACAGCCAGATCTGTGTCACGGCTTTAACTTTAATTTCTTACGACTTTATTATTAAAAATCTATGGGGGAAAGCTCGCTTATTTGTTTAACTTTGCGACGGTTCGAGTAATGCTGTTTTAAAATAAAATAAAACGTGAAAATTGTGGGTTTAAACAGGTCGGGTAGCGACGTCTGGGAGGCACGACCCCTACGTCACTTCCGCTAACCCAGTTTGGCCGCGGCGGAGCAGATGGAGGAGCCGAGCCGAGCCGTGACAAAAGGCCGAGTGTGGAGAGTGTGGAGCGTGTGGAGGGGGTGGGAGCGCGGACGGAGCTGGCCTCGTTTGTCCGGACCGTGTTGTGTTTGTCCAGACGGCTGCGTGGGTCTGTGCGTGACGTGTGTGCGTGGGCGAGGAAAAGCGCTTTATCACGGGTCTGCTGCTGTAACATCACTTTCATGCATCGTGCACGTGCGCTTGGAGAAAAAAAACAACAAACAAACAATAATATAGTTACAGAGATTTAATATTGTTGATTTAATATAAGTATAGTTAATTTATTACTTATTTTTTTCTATTTTATATTGGCTTGTACATACACGTGGTTTTTAGACAAAATTGATCCGCAAGGGAAATTATTTGGACACAGCAGCTCACACATCACAATATTACATAACAAAGAGAAAAAATATAAAAATAATAATTAATTCCAAATAAGCAGTAAAAAAGGGCAAGCGACAGGTGTGAAAAATGGTCCTGTGTGAGCTCCTGTGTCCAAATAATTCCCCCTGTGGATCAATATAATTTGTCTAAGTACAGTGGTAGAAAGAAAATTGGAAATTTTTACTCAAGTAAAAGTACAGTTACATGGCTATAATTTGACTCAATTCCAAGTACAGGTACTGCTTTCAAATTTGCACTCAAGTGAAAGTAAAATTCACCAGTTTAAGGCTAAATTGAATAGTTTGAAATCACAATCATAAGCACATTTGGTCCAATGAGAGCAGGTGATGCAGTGATGTTACCTGAGTTTCTCTATACTAACATATAATCTTTTCATTATTTATTCAAAGCTTTATTCACATTTTATTCACTGACGTTTTAATTATTTCTGTATTTTCATTTCTGAGCTTTGTGAAGTTCTGCCCTGTGCATCTGCTGCTGTTTTTGTACTGAAAAATAAATGGAATTACAACTTCTTTTTTTTGCCCAGTCTCTTAAAAAATCTTTATTACGTCTTTGACAATGAGCAACAGTTTATACACAGTCACTTATTTACAAAGCACAAGACAAACAGCACGAGTGTAAAACTTTTTACAAAAATCTTTTGGTCACAAGTTCATGTGCAGTAAAATCCCCAGTGTTAAAACCATTTGTACAAATAGAGTTCCTCACAGCAGCTCAAACACAGTAAACATCAGAACCGTAAAAGCAGCTTCCAGTGGAGGATTCACACTTTTATAAATAAAGTTTAAAAACAGCAAAGAGGTCATTTACGGCCCAGAATCGTACACAAACATTTTATAGATATTTAAATCGTGTGGTCGTCTGTTCTTTTTCTAGTTCCTAATTTTCTTTATTTTAAATCTATCTACACTTTTGGTTTCGGCTTTTCGATAGGGACTTTCCGAAAACTAAACCAGGACTAAACATGGACTAAACCAGAACTAACCTAGGGCTAAAACAGGACTAATCCTGAACTAAACATGGACTAAACCAGGGCTAATCTAGAACTAAACCTGGACTAAACAAAGACTGAAACAGGACTAAACCAGGGCTAAACCAGGACTAAACCAGAACTAAACTAGGACTGAACTAGGGCTAAACCAGGTCTTAACATGGATTAAACCAGGTCTAAACCAGAACTAAACTAGGACTGAACTAGGGCTAAACCAGGTCTTAACATGGACTAAACCAGGTCTAAACCAGGGCTAAACCAGGACTAAACATGGACTAAACCAGGACTAAACCAGGTCTTAACATGGACTAGACTCCTGTGAGGTTTAAGTCGTGCTCTAATGTCGCTCCCGCCTCAGAAACACACCCGGAGCTGCGGTTCCCGGAGTTTAAAAACCCGGTGGAGCACTTCCCGGGGTCAGAGGCCGTAGATGTTCCCGCGGCTCCGCTCCCACAGCCGGATCCTCCCCCTCAGGCCCAGGTCCTCCTTCAGCCTCAGGCCCACCTCCTCGGACTGGACCAGGTCGCAGTAGACCCAGATCTGGGCCTGGTCCCGGACGATGTGAGCGTTACAGGAGGACGGGAGGGAGGAGAGGGGCCGAGAGAGGGAGCGCCACACCTGAGGAAAGAGGAGGAGGAGGAGGTGAGAGAGGGAGCGCCACACCTGAGGAAAGAGGAGGAGGAGGAGGTGAGAGAGGGAGCGCCACACCTGAGGAAAGAGGAGGAGGTGAGAGAGGGAGCGCCACACCTGAGGAAAGAGGAGGAGGAGGTGAGAGAGGGAGCGCCACACCTGAGGAAAGAGGAGGAGGAGGAGGTGAGAGAGGGAGCGCCACACCTGAGGAAAGAGGAGGAGGTGAGAGAGGGAGCGCCACACCTGAGGAAAGAGGAGGAGGAGGTGAGAGAGGGAGCGCCACACCTGAGGAAAGAGGAGGAGGAGGTGAGAGAGGGAGCACCACACCTGAGGAAAGAGGAGGAGGAGGTGAGAGAGGGAGTGCCACACCTGAGGAAAGAGGAGGAGGAGGTGAGAGAGGGAGCGCCACACCTGAGGAAAGAGGAGGAGGTGAGAGAGGGAGCGCCACACCTGAGGAAAGAGGAGGAGGAGGTGAGAGAGGGAGCGCCACACCTGAGGAAAAAGGAGGAGGGGAGAGAGGGAGCGCCACACCTGAGGAAAGAGGAGGAGGTGAGAGAGGGAGCGCCACACCTGAGGAAAGAGGAGGAGGTGAGAGAGGGAGCGCCACACCTGAGGAAAGAGAGGAGGAGGTGAGAGAGGGAGCGCCACACCTGAGGAAAGAGGAGGAGGTGAGAGAGGGAGCGCCACACCTGAGGAAAGAGGAGGAGGTGAGAGAGGGAGCGCCACACCTGAGGAAAGAGGTGGTGAGAGAGGGAGCGCCACACCTGAGGAAAGAGGAGGAGGAGGTGAGAGAGGGAGCGCCACACCTGAGGAAAGAGGAGGAGGAGGTGAGAGAGGGAGCGCCACACCTGAGGAAAGAGGAGGAGGTGAGAGAGGGAGCGCCACACCTGAGGAAAGAGGAGGAGGTGAGAGAGGGAGCGCCACACCTGAGGAAAGAGGAGGAGGTGAGAGAGGGAGCGCCACACCTGAGGAAAGAGGAGGAGGTGTATCGAGGTGTGTATCGTATCGTGGCCTGTGTATCGAGGTGTGTATCGTATCGTGGCCCGTGTATCGAGGTGTGTATCGTATCGTGGCCCGTGTATCGAGGTGTGTATCGTATCGTGGCCTGTGTATCGAGGTGTGTGTCGTATCGTGGCCTGTGTATCGAGGTGTGTATCGTATTGTGGCCCGTGTATAGAGGTGTGTGTCGTATCGTGGCCCGTGTATCGTATCGTGGCCTGTGTATCGAGGTGTGTGTCGTATCGTGGCCCGTGTATCGAGGTGTGTATCGTATCGTGGCCCGTGTATCGTATCGTGGCCTGTGTATCGAGGTGTGTATCGTATCGTGGCCCGTGTATCGAGGTGTGTATCGTATCGTGGCCCGTGTATCGTATCGTGGCCTGTGTATCGAGGTGTGTATCGTATCGTGGCCCGTGTATCGAGGTGTGTGTCGTATCGTGGCCCGTGTATCGAGGTGTGTATCGTATCGTGGCCCGTGTATCGTATCGTGGCCCGTGTATCGAGGTGTGTATCGTATCCTGGCCCGTGTATCGAGGTGTGTATCGTATCCTGGCCCGTGTATCGAGGTGTGTGTCGTATCGTGGCCCGTGTATCGAGGTGTGTATCGTATCGTGGCCCGTGTATCGTAGCGTGGCCTGTGTATCGAGGTGTGTATCGTATCGTGGCCCATGTATCGAGCTGTGTGTCGTATCGTGACCCGTGTATCGAGGTGTGTATCGTATCGTGACCCGTGTATCGAGGTGTGTATCGTATCGTGGCCCGTGTATCATATCGTGGCCTGTGTATCGAGGTGTGTGTCGTATCGTGGCCCGTGTATCGAGGTGTGTATCGTATCGTGGCCTGTGTATCGAGGTGTGTATTGTATCGTGGCCTGTGTATCGAGGTGTGTATCGTATCGTGGCCTGTGTATCGAGGTGTGTATCGTATCGTGGCCTGTGTATCGAGGTGTGTGTCGTATCGTGGCCCGTGTATCGTATCGTGGCCTGTGTATCGAGGTGTGTATTGTATCGTGGCCTGTGTATCGAGGTGTGTATCGTACGTGGCCTGTGCACGAGGTAGGCCGCATCGTGGCCCGTGTATCGTATCGTGGCCTGTGTATCAGGTGTGCATCGTACGTGGCCCGTGCACGTATCGTGGCCTGTGTCGAGGTGTGCATCGCACGTGGCCCGTGTATCGTATTGTGGCCTGTGTATCGAGGTGTGCATCGTACGTGGCCAATGTGCACGAGGTGCATCGTAGCGTGGCCTGTGTATCCGAGGTGTATCGTATCGTGGCCCGTGTATCATATCGTGGCCTGTGTATCGAGGTGTGTGTCCGTGCTCGTGGCCCGTACGAGGTGTGTCGTATCGTGGCCTGTGTATCGAGGTGTGTATCGCATCGTGGCCTGTATCGAGGTGTGTATCGTATCGTGGCCTGTGTCGAGGTGTATCGTATCGTGGCCTGTGTATCGAGGTGTGTATCGTATCGTGGCCGATGTATCGTATTGTGGCCTGTGTGCTCACGAGGTGTGTCGTGTCGTGGCCTGTGTGTCGAGGTGTGCATCGCACGTGGCCTGTGTATCGAGGTGTGTGTCGTATCGTGGCCCGTGTATCGTGTCGTGGCCTGTGCATCGAGGTGTATCGTATCGTGGCCCGTGTACGTGCTCGTGGCCTGTGTATCGAGTGTGTGTCGTATCGTGGCCCGTGTATCGCACAGGCCTGTGTGTCGAGGTGTGTATCGTATCGTGGCCTGTGTATCGAGGTGTGTGTCGTATCGTGGCCCGTGTATCGTATCGTGGCCTGTGTATCGAGGTGAGTATCGTCGTGGCCCGTGCACGTGTCGTGGCCGTGGCACGAGTGTATCGTATCGCGGCCCGTGCACGTATCGTGGCCCGTGTATCGTATCGTGGCCCGTGCTCGAGGCACGTGCCCGTGGCCGATGTGTCGAGGTGTGTATCATATCGTGGCCTGTGTTTGGTATCGTGGCCGATGTATCGAGTGTGCACGTGCTCGTGGCCGTGTATCGTATTGTGGCCTGTGTATATGATCGTAGCCTGTGTATCGAGGTGTGTATCGTGTCGTGGCCGTGTATCGTATCGTGGCCTGTGCATCGAGGTGTATCATATCGTGGCCCGTGTATCGTATCGTGGCCTGTGTATCGAGGTGTGTATCGTATCGTGGCCCGTGTATCGTATCGTGGCCCGTGTATCGAGGTGTGTATCGTATCGTGGCCCGTGTATCGTATCGTGGCACGTGTATCGAGGTGTATCGTCGTGGCCCGTGTATAAATATTGTGGCCTGTGTATCGAGAGTGTGCATAAATGCACGTGGCCTGTGTATCGAGGTGTGTGTCGTATCGTGGCCCGTGTGTCGTATCGTGGCCTGTGCACGAGTGTGTGTCGTGTCGTGGCCCGTGTATAAATGTCGTGGCCCGTGTATCGAGGTGTGTATCGATGTCGTGGCCCGTGTATCGTATCGTGGCCCGATGCATCGTATCGTGGCCCGTGTATCGAGGTGTGTATCGTACGTGGCCCGTGTATCGCACGTGGCCCGTGTCACGAGGTGTATCGTATCGTGGCCTGTGTATCGAGGTGTGTATCGTATCGTGGCCCGTGTATCGTATCGTGGCCTGTGTATCGAGGTGTGTATCGTATCGTGGCCCGTGTATCGTATCGTGGCCTGTGTATCGAGGTGTGTATCGTATCGTGGCCCGTGTATCGAGGTGTGTATCGTATCGGTGACTTCTTAACGATTCTCAGCCCAAATGGAGACACAAATAGGAGATCCCCTAAAGAAAAACCGCGCTGCCATTAAGGGAAGTTCAAGATTCTAAAAAATAAAAATCTGAGGTCCCATCAGTTTAATTCTTGAAGTTACATCATAATAAACATTTTAAAAAACACCAGCTCGGGTTTGAAAAGGCGGGTGACCTTCTCGGGTGGAGGTCGTGACATCAGCGCCCGTATGAACTCTGGGAAACTCAGCGGAAACGCCTCAGATAAAGATCCAGAAAAACACACAAACAGCAGAGCGTCTGCGTCAGGAGCGTTTCTGCTCAGTCACCATCGCCGCGGCATCATGGGAGATTTCACCAGGGAAAACGACTGCACGAAAGGGGCGGGTCAGTTATCCAACGCCCCTGTGTACAGGACACCAATCACCAGCAGCGGGCGCAAGGACGGCAGCTGTAGGTGCACTGAAGAGGGAAACCGTTTGTGTCGAGCTAAACACGCTGACAGAGAGAATCTACGCTGGAGCTAAGGATCTGCTCAGGAACAGGTCTGCAGGTGTCGGGAAAATCCTAATACAGTGAACCGTCGCTTCAGCTTTCACCGCTTCGCTGTTTCACTTATTTTTTATGTTTTTTTTACAGTGCCTTGTGTTCTGAATCCTGAGGCTGAGGTCATCTGGAAGTGAAAAAAGTCACATTGGTTTTTCACTCAGACCAGTGTCCACAGTTTCTGGGCCTCGTCTCTGTTCAGCCCGACAAATTTACCTCTGCAAATTTTCTCCAGGACAAAACCCAAAATGTGGAGGAAACGTTCTGCAGGACAAAGGCAAAAGGCCGAGGAAGATGAAACTATCACAGAAAGAGAGAAACTTCTGGAGCTGCTGAAGGCAGAAGCTCTGAGGCTGTAGGCGCCTTTACAGAATAAATGAATCTTCAGTTTGTTCTGGGAAAAAGACGTTGCACCACAGCTTCAGTAGAAAAAGACGCTGCACCACAGCTTCAGTAGAAAAAGACGCTGCACCACAGCTTCAGTAGAAAAAGACGCTGCACCACAGCTTCAGTAGAAAAAGACGCTACAGGAGTCAGGACGAAGAGGCTCAGTCAGAGGGACTGAGAAATACGCCTGAGGCACAATGTCCAACCTCCTGTTCACTACTAAAATGATTATTTGACAGTATTTTTTAAAAGTGAAGAAAACATTTCTATTTTTATTTCTTAAGCAAATGCTTGGGCCTGGAAACAGGTTTTGATCTTTGGTTTCATTCTATAGTACAGTGTTGTATAATAATTGTAAAAAATAATCGCGGGTTCTTTTTGGAACGTGACCCTGCGATAAACCAGGTTCACTGTATTCATTTGTAGCTGAGGCGTTTGTGAGTGAACCCCTCATGAAAACAGGTCTGTGGGATCCTGCAGTCGTCACATTTTGCTGAAACAAAATTCAGTTCTAGACCTGGACTATAGTTTTGGTGCCTCATCCAGGGCGTCTTCGGTCCTGACGGGTTCTGGGGAGGTTCTGAGGGGAGGAGCTCAGTGACCTGAAGAAGCTGCTTGAATTTCCAAATGTTTTCACTCCAAAAGTTTCGCCCAGTTACAGAGACGAATGTTCATTTGAAAAGGAAAACCTGAGTGTTCAAGTCCCTCTCACCTGTCCGTCTCACCTGTCAGTCTCACCTGTCAGTCTCACCTGTCAGTCTCACCTGTTCGATGTCTCCGCAGTTGTTTTCGTCGATGATCCATTTGACCCTCTGTCTGGGGTGGAGCTGCAGTTTGGACAGAGTCTGCAGGAAGCGCCAGGACGAGGCCTGGACCTGGGACTGGACCCGGGTCTGGTCTTTGGTCCGGTTTTTGGTCTGGACTCTGTGCCTGAATACAGTCCAGCAGCGTTTGGATGGAGAGTCTGGTTTAGATCCTGGTCTGGTCCGGGCCTGTAGACCCGGGTCTGGGGGAGTCTCGGTCTGGACCTCATGTTGGTCCAGTCGGGGACGGACCGTTCGGTTCTGCAGAGACAGAAATAAATCTGAGATTTGATGAAGATTCACTTTTTCAAAGGTGATTTGTTTTATAAATAATCCAGACTAAAATAATCCTTTGCTCTGGTCCTGTTAAAGACGTGTTTATTATTCTCACCGTGGAGTTCACAGGCCCCTGGGTTAGTCCAGTTTGAGGACTCACTCCACAAGCCGGGTCTGGACTCCCCGCTGGTCCAGTCTCCTGTGTAGTCCGGCTTAGATTCTTGCTGGGTCCGGTCTGGTTTGGGTCCTGGTCCGGTGAGGTCTGGTTTGGGTCCTGGTCCGGTCCAGTCTGGTTTGGGTCCTGGTCCAGTGAGGTCTGGTTTGGGTCCTGGTCCGGTGAGGTCTGGTTTGGGTCCTGGTCCGGTCCGGTCTGGTTTGGGTCCTGGTCCAGTGAGGTCTGGTTTGGGTCCTGGTCCGGTGAGGTCTGGTTTGGGTCCTGGTCCGGTCCGGTCTGGTTTGGGTCCTGGTCCGGTCCGGTCTGGTGTGGGTCCTGGTCTGGTCTGCTCTCCCCCCCCTCCTCCTCTGGACTCGGCTCGGGAGCAGAGAGGATTCTGGGAGCAGGTCTGGCCGGCCGCAGAGGCAGGTGTCTGTCAACGAGGGCGGGAAACCAGGGACTGAAGACCTGAAGGACGACAGAGCGAAAGATTTCATTTAAACACATTTTCTGACTCATTTAAATATTCAACACGTCGTTTGATTCGTCCAACAGCAGCGTCCCTCAGAAAACTCCAAAAGTCAAATCCACAAATGCTTTTTTAGG
Organism: Odontamblyopus rebecca; assembly: GCA_030686955.1. Classification (NCBI taxonomy): domain Eukaryota; kingdom Metazoa; phylum Chordata; class Actinopteri; order Gobiiformes; family Gobiidae; genus Odontamblyopus; species Odontamblyopus rebecca. Next base: position 39,344,677 of record CM060661.1, read on the forward strand.
GGTGGGACATTAACGCTTTAATTACGATTAATTCATTACTAAGAAAATAATGATTTAAAAATATTCCCGCATTTTATCGCAGTTTGTCAAACAATGCGGAACGTTTGTCAGTGCATCATGTTGTGGTACGACAATTATACTGACGCACAACCTCTGTGAACCTGCCCACATCACACACAAACCTACAAAAACTACAGATAATATTTGTGCTGCAAAAAGTTTCTTCAGATATTCAGAGTCGATGACGTCGTTCAGAATGAAACAGCCTCAAAACAGCAGAAAATTATAGAAAACATTGTATTTTTGTGCTGTGACAGTTTTCATTTGTTCATATTTCTGAAAGTATTAATTTTATTTTTGTTAAATGAGGTCATTTACGGCTTTAACAAAACTAGTGAAGAGAAACAACGTTAAACTCTGGAAGTCTGTGTTATATAAAATATGATTCAAAACCGAGTTCCTAAAGACTTTTCCACAGATGATGTTTTGTCTGACACACCACAACATCTGGGAGGGCATCTGACACAGGGATACAGGAGGGCGGGAGGGCATCTGACACAGGGATACAGGAGGGTGGGAGGGCATCTGACACAGGGATACAGGAGGGTGGGAGGGCATCTGACACACAGGGATACAGGAGGGCGGGAGGGCATCTGACACACAGGGATACAGGAGGGCGGGAGGGCATCTGACACACAGGGACGTGTTTACCTGTGGAGGGCGACAGGGGAACGGGGCGAGCAGTCTCTCTGTGGTCCCGATCAGAGCAGACACGTCCTGGTCTGGTCCAGATTTATAATGAAGAACCACATCCTCCATAGGCCCATCCCAGGACCAGGACTAAGACCGGGACTGGACCAGGACTCTTATGGAGGCCACATGTGCTGCTCCAGGGCCGGACTGTGAGGAGAGGAGGAACAGGTGAGTGAACAGAGGAGGCGTTTTATTCATTTGGTGGATTTCAGATTTTTAGAACGGACAGTCCCAGTCCTGAGTCCCCCTGTCCCTGCAGATTTACACAAAACCACTGATCTGTCCCAGTTTTATACCAGAAACGCTCCAGGTGTCCACATTTTTGACCAATTTGTTACTTGTGAACAGTATAGAGGGGTATATTTGGCTATTTGTTTAGTTAAAATACAAAAATGTGCTTGAGAATAAGGCCAAAAAAAAAAACACCGGCAGAGGTCCCTCACATTATGCCTGATCATTGTGTATAATAACCATCCCAACCAGTGAGTGTCCCAGGTTTTACTTTAGAAAGTCTGGTCCCCCTAACACTGTATGTAAACTTTATTAAACACGATTAAGAAAACAAAATGAGAATGAGAATAATTAAAACCTGGGATACACCCGGGTTTGGAGTTGGGTGTAAATAAAATAGTGAAAAGAGCGTGTGAGATTGTGCATTATCGTGTCAGTCATGATCTGAGGAGCTTCTGTCGCTGTATTTTTTGTTTTAAGGTGATTCACAAACACGAATTTCTGTATTTTGGCAAAACAAACGACTTTATGCTCCACTTTACTGTTGGAGAGGATCAGATTAGTCAAAAAGTGATAGTTCTGATGTAGTCCTGGTTTAGTCTCAGTTTAGTCCTGGTTTAGTCTTAGTTTAGTCCTGGTTTAGACCTGATGTAGTCCTGGTTTAGACCTGATGTAGTCCTGGTTTAGTCTTAGTTTAGTCCTGGTTTAGACCTGATATAGTCCTGGTTTAGACCTGATGTAGTCCTGGTTTAGTCTTAGTTTAGTCCTGGTTTAGACCTGTTGTAGTCCTGATTTAGTCTTAGTTTAGTCCTGATGTAGTCCTGGTTTAGACCTGATGTAGTCCTGGTTTAGTCTTAGTTTAGTCCTGGTTTAGACCTGATGTAGTCCTGGTTTAGACCTGATGTAGTCCTGGTTTAGTCTTAGTTTAGTCCTGGTTTAGACCTGATGTAGTCCTGGTTTAGTCTTAGTTTAGACCTGGTTTAGACCTGATGTAGTCCTGGTTTAGTCTTAGTTTAGACCTGGTTTAGACCTGATGTAGTCCTGGTTTAGACCTGATGTGTAGTCCTGGTTTAGTCTTAGTTTAGTCCTGGTTTAGACCTGATGTGTAGTCCTGGTTTAGTCTTAGTTTAGTCCTGGTTTAGACCTGATGTGTAGTCCTGGTTTAGTCTTAGTTTAGACCTGGTTTAGACCTGATGTAGTCCTGGTGGTTTAGTCTTAGTTTAGACCTGGTTTGGACCTGATGTAGTCCTGGTTTAGACCTGATGTGTAGTCCTGGTTTAGTCTTAGTTTAGTCCTGGTTTAGACCTGATGTAGTCCTGGTTTAGCCTTGGTTTAGTCCCAGTTTAGCTCAAAATAAGGACATTTCTTGTATAAAACTGGGACAAATCCCTGTTTTTGTGTAAATCTTTGGGACAGGGGGACACGGGGTCAGGACTGGGACTCTCCCGGGGAAACTGGGACGTTTGGTCACATTAATATTAGCAAATGTGTCCCTGAAACAGCCGTTAGCCTCGGGTTTGTTTTTAGCCTCTCTGCTAACAGAAGCTAACAGGCTAACGCTAACTCAGAGGAAAAACAGAGAAAAACAGTTTAATCTAAAGTGCAAAAGAGTCAGAACCGACACGAGGTGAACGGGTCAGTTCCGCGTTCAGAGAAAAGGGTTCAACTTTACCTGATTCTGCTTCTGCGGGAGAAATAAAGTTCAACAATTTGAGCTAAAACAGAAACACGAAAAACACCGCGGAGGATCTGTCTCCATGGAAACAGCGCCGCCCCATGGAGCCTCGCGCGCGTTACACCCCGAAGATTTTTATTTTATTTTTAGATTTACCATAAATAAAATAATGTCCATACAAACACACGTCAGAAATGTAAACGTCAGTGCATCAGGAGACACATAAACGAGCAAATTCACTTTTCATTTAAAAGTTTTACAGCAGAAGAACAGAACGGAATATTCAACATGATGATCTCTGTTTGCAGTTGAACAATAACTGTGACTGAAATGAAGTATTTAAAAGTAACTCTCAGTGTTAATGTGTCTGAAAAGGGGAACAGGGGCCAGATAACATAAGATGCATTCATTTCTTCTATGTGTAATGTTATGACACTGTTAATGTCTCTTTATACTTAATTAAATTAACAAACAGCTAAAACATGATGGAAAAACTATGAGCCGCAGTTCAACTCCACAGAAGTAAAACCTGCAAACCCCGCAGTCACCAGCAGAGGGCGGCAGTGAAACACCGTGTGGCACAGGACACGATTCACTTTAAAACAGGTTTTTCAACGGCTAAGATTTGATTTGTATCATTAAAACAAAACATAAATGTCGATGTTAAAGGTAAAGAACATGAATGAGCTGAAGAGAACCTGTCAAACCTTTAAAACAAACCATCACAAGTCCCCATGAGGTTCAGACTTTTGTGGTTCATTTTCTTCTGGCCTTTTGGAGGTTTGCTGTGTCTGTGTTTCACAGTGTGGCTTTATCTGTCTCCATGGAAACAAGTGACACCACGAGGCGGAGTTACAGGTCAGATCTGTGCAGAGGAGACCTTTTTTATTCTAAAATAAACAGAACTAAAGGTGAGTCCAGATCAGGAATAAATGGATAAAGGTTTATTTTATCAGCATCTAAGTGTTTATTTCATTTTATTTTATTTTAATGCCTCTTGAGACGTGTGTCTTGTTTTTGAGGGGTCCAAAAAACATAAAATATTAGAAATACACAGAACAAGTCACTTTATTACAACACAAATCTGTATTTTGACCCGATTCCTTTGAGCTGCTCCCATCTGGGTTCAGTAAAATTGGTCTGTGGAATGTTTAAGTATAATTTAATGGTGGGTTAAGAATGATGAGAAATTAGGCCTGTTTCCATAGCAATTACAAATTTAAATAAATTATTTGATCTTTTGAATGGGGGAGAAACGTCCTCAAACGTTGCATTTAACAGGAAGTGAAGTCCACGTCATTAGTTCAGTAAAAACACCAAAACAAATCCAGTCCACACTACAAAAAAGGATTTTCTATCATAGTTAAACTGACTTGAATTAAGCAGATTCATCTTAAAAGACCAATTTTAAGATTTTTTTACTTAATAAAATGAGATTTTTTTACTTGTTTCTAGATATTTCCTCCTGATTTATCTTATGTCGATATTACAACTTATTCTGAGCACTTTTTATATGAACTCAGTCCAGGTTAAGCCTCTTTAACTTCCTTCTCAAACCAATAAGGGGAAAAATCTGTCCATAAACACTTGAAACTCGTGTTTTCTGCTTAGAACAAGATTCAGATTTTGTTTTGTTTTAAGAAAACTTGGAAAGTGAAAATTTCTTACTGCACTGGGAGAAGATTTCACTTAAAATAGGGAATTTTTACCTCAAAATTGCTGGGTTTTTTTTCTTATTTTTTGATCGGCCTTTTTTGCAGTGTACTATATATATATGAGATTTTTTATGACTTATTTTTCTATTTTATTTTGACTTGAACATTTACATTTATATAATTATGACTCGTTTTTAAGCGGGTCCAAAAAACATAAAATATTAGTAAAACACAATTCAATAGACAGAAAACAAATATACTCAGAACCTGATTTATATGATTTAAAAAAGTAGATTTATAACAATGATATAAACAAATGGAAAATAAAAAGAATCTAAAAACATAAACAAGGAGATTTGAGACATGAAAGTTGTTGAGTTGTCCTCAGATACTTCCACGGTTCTATTGTTGAGTCTAGTGCAGCTCTTACTCTATTTTTTCTTTTTCCAAAAGTGAGAAAATGAGCGTTTTTGAGGTGACAAAAGAAACCAAAAGCAGAGGTTTGACGGACACGTCCTCAGAACTGTAAATCTGAACTGCAGCATCTGCAAACCTACAGAGCAGCAGTGACACTCAAACATCAGATATATTCAGATGTTCTGATGTTCTGATGTTCTGATGTTCTGATGTTCTGGACGTTCTGATGTTCTGATGTTCTGATGTTCTGATGTTCTGATGTTCTGGATGTTCTGATGTTCTGATGTTCTGGACGTTCTGATGTTCTGATGTTCTGGATGTTCTGATGTTCTGGATGTTCTGATGTTCTGATGTTCTGGATGTTCTGATGTTCTGGATGTTCTGATGTTCTGATGTTCTGATGTTCTGATGTTCTGGATGTTCTGATGTTCTGATGTTCTGGATGTTCTGATGTTCTGATGTTCTGGACATTCTGATGTTCTGGACGTTCTGATGTTCTGGATGTTCTGATGTTCTGCTGTTCTGCTGTTCTGATGTTCTGATGTTCTGGACGTTCTGATGTTCTGATGTTCTGATGTTCTGGATGTTCTGATGTTCTGATGTTCTGGACGTTCTGATGTTCTGATGTTCTGGATGTTCTGATGTTCTGGATGTTCTGATGTTCTGATGTTCTGATGTTCTGATGTTCTGGATGTTCTGATGTTCTGATGTTCTGGATGTTCTGATGTTCTGATGTTCTGGACGTTCTGATGTTCTGGACGTTCTGATGTTCTGATGTTCTGATGTTCTGCTGTTCTGATGTTCTGATGTTCTGATGTTCTGGACGTTCTGATGTTCTGGATGTTCTGATGTTCTGATGTTCTGATGTTCTGGATGTTCTGATGTTCTGATGTTCTGATGTTCTGATGTTCTGGATGTTCTGATGTTCTGATGTTCTGGATGTTCTGATGTTCTGATGTTCTGGATGTTCTGATGTTCTGATGTTCTGGATGTTCTGATGTTCTGATGTTCTGGATATTCTGATGTTCTGGATGTTCTGATGTTCTGATGTTCTGATGTTCTGGATGTTCTGATGTTCTGATGTTCTGATGTTCTGGATGTTCTGATGTTCTGGATGTTCTGATGTTCTGATGTTCTGATGTTCTGGATGTTCTGATGTTCTGATGTTCTGATGTTCTGGATGTTCTGATGTTCTGATGTTCTGATGTTCTGGATGTTCTGATGTTCTGGATGTTCTGATGTTCTGATGTTCTGATGTTCTGGATGTTCTGATGTTCTGATGTTCTGGATGTTCTGATGTTCTGATGTTCTGATGTTCTGGATGTTCTGATGTTCTGATGTTCTGATGTTCTGGATGTTCTGATGTTCTGATGTTCTGATGTTCTGATGTTCTGATGTTCTGGATGTTCTGATGTTCTGATGTTCTGATGTTCTGATGTTCTGATGTTCTGGACGTTCTGATGTTCTGATGTTCTGATGTTCTGGATGTTCTGATGTTCTGATGTTCTGATGTTCTGGATGTTCTGATGTTCTGGACGTTCTGATGTTCTGATGTTCTGGATGTTCTGATGTTCTGATGTTCTGATGTTCTGGATGTTCTGATGTTCTGATGTTCTGATGTTCTGATGTTCTGGATGTTCTGATGTTCTGATGTTCTGATGTTCTGGATGTTCTGATGTTCTGATGTTCTGGATGTTCTGATGTTCTGATGTTCTGATGTTCTGGACGTTCTGATGTTCTGATGTTCTGGATGTTCTGATGTTCTGATGTTCTGGATGTTCTGATGTTCTGATGTTCTGGACGTTCTGATGTTCTGATGTTCTGGACGTTCTGATGTTCTGGACGTTCTGATGTTCTGATGTTCTGCTGTTCTGATGTTCTGATGTTCTGGATGTTCTGATGTTCTGATGTTCTGGACGTTCTGATGTTCTGATGTTCTGATGTTCTGGATGTTCTGATGTTCTGATGTTCTGATGTTCTGGATGTTCTGATGTTCTGGATGTTCTGATGTTCTGATGTTCTGATGTTCTGGATGTTCTGATGTTCTGATGTTCTGATGTTCTGGATGTTCTGATGTTCTGGACGTTCTGATGTTCTGATGTTCTGATGTTCTGGATGTTCTGATGTTCTGATGTTCTGATGTTCTGGATGTTCTGATGTTCTGGACGTTCTGATGTTCTGATGTTCTGGATGTTCTGATGTTCTGATGTTCTGATGTTCTGGATGTTCTGATGTTCTGATGTTCTGATGTTCTGATGTTCTGGATGTTCTGATGTTCTGATGTTCTGGATGTTCTGATGTTCTGATGTTCTGATGTTCTGATGTTCTGGATGTTCTGATGTTCTGGATGTTCTGATGTTCTGATGTTCTGATGTTCTGGATGTTCTGATGTTCTGATGTTCTGGATGTTCTGATGTTCTGATGTTCTGGACGTTCTGATGTTCTGATGTTCTGGACGTTCTGATGTTCTGATGTTCTGATGTTCTGGACGTTCTGATGTTCTGATGTTCTGATGTTCTGATGTTCTGATGTTCTGATGTTCTGGACGTTCTGATGTTCTGGATGTTCTGATGTTCTGATGTTCTGATGTTCTGATGTTCTGGATGTTCTGATGTTCTGATGTTCTGGACATTCTGATGTTCTGGACGTTCTGATGTTCTGTTCCTGCTGTGAGGTGAGAGTGCTCAACCCTCCGCCTCTGAATCTGAACGGACAAAACAGTCACAGAGAAAAGAACGTTTGTACAGCTAAAAGTGCAACAGGTGTGAGTTTGTGTATCACAGACTCTCCTCCTGCTGTAGGACCCACAGAGGCAGAGGAAAGCACTTTCTCCTCACAGCATGAGGGGCCTGGGTCTGACTCCTGGTCCTTTCTGTACAGTTTGCATGTTCTCCCTGTGTCTGGCAGAGCAGAGGTGAGAGGGGCTCAGTTACAGAGCAAAAAACTGAATCTAGTGAAGCTAAAATGACTTGGATTAAGAAAGTTTGACCAGGATTTGAGTAAATTTCACTTGTAAAAGTATCGGCCAGTGATTTTTGTACTGAAAATATGAAAATACATCTTGCTACACTTAAAATAAGAAAAACAACTTTTTGCACAGAAATAAAATCAAATGTTGCTTGAATTAAGACAAAAACACTGATTCCACTGGCAGATTATTTCACTTGTCAACATGAATCGACTCAAATAAAGTAAAATGCTGGTCCAGTCCTGGTCCCATCCTGGTCCCGTCCTGGTCCCGTCCTGGTCCAGTCCTGGTCCCGTCCTGGTCCCGTCCTGGTCCAGTCCTGGTCCAGTCCTGGTCCAGTCCTGGTCCCGTCCTGGTCCAGTCCTGGTCCCGTCCTGGTCCCGTCCTGGTCCAGTCCTGGTCCCGTCCTGGTCCAGTCCTGGTCCAGTCCTGGTCCAGTCCTGGTCTCGTCCTGGTCCAGTCCTGGTCCCGTCCTGGTTCCTGGTCCAGTCCTGGTCCAGTCCTGGTCCAGTCCTGGTCCCATCCTGGTCCAATCCTGGTCCAGTCCCGGTCTCGTCCTGGTCCCGTCCTGGTCCAATCCTGGTCCCGTCCTGGTCCCGTCCTGGTCCAGTCCTGGTCCAGTCCTGGTCCCGTCCTGGTCCCGTCCTGGTCCAGTCCTGGTCCAGTCCTGGTCCCGTCCTGGTCCCGTCCTGGTCCAATCCTGGTCCAGTCCTGGTCTCATCCTGGTCCAGTCCTGGTCTCGTCCTGGTCCTGTCCTGGTCCAGTCCTGGTCCCGTCCTGGTCCCGTCCTGGTCCAGTCCTGGTCCAGTCCTGGTCCCGTCCTGGTCCAGTCCTGGTCCCGTCCTGGTCCAGTCCTGGTCCCGTCCTGGTCCAGTCCTGGTCCCGTCCTGGTCCCGTCCTGGTCCCGTCCTGGTCCAGTCCTGGTCCCGTCCTGGTCCCGTCCTGGTCCCGTCCTGGTCCCGTCCTGGTCCAGTCCTGGTCCAGTCCTGGTCCCGTCCTGGTCCCGTCCTGGTCCAGTCCTGGTCCCGTCCTGGTCCCGTCCTGGTCCCGTCCTGGTCCCGTCCTGGTCCCGTCCTGGTCCCGTCCTGGTCCCGTCCTGGTCCAGTCCTGGTCTCGTCCCTGCTCAGGTGTGTACGTGCGTCTCCATGGCGACGGGCCCTCGTTAGCGTCGGTCTCCATGGCGACGGGCCCTCGTTAGCGTCTTGTTGCGTGCCGCTCTCTGTTTGAAGTTAATGGGCAGTAAAAGCAGACGGAGGATCAGATTTTCCTCTGAGTCGGGGCTTTATGGCTCTGCTTCAGCACAAAGCTGCGTGTGCACTGCTCAAAGGCACGAGGGCGACGCCGGAGGCTCAACCAGCGACATTATCCGCTGATTAAAACGCGCTTACACAGACACACCTCCAGGACCAGATGTGCACAAGCCGCACTTTAACCCTGAAGACCTGAGGGCAGTTTTAGTACATTTCTCCTCGACTGAATTTTTGTCTTAATTTTGCTTTTAAAACTGCCCCTTTTACCCCTAATGAAGTGTTCTACCTCCTTTTGTTCAGTCCAACCTGTTATTTCACAATCTGCTGCTGTAGTTGTGTCATGAGGCTGTGAGAAAAGCTACAGGACCAGAAATAGAGATGAAAAAAAAAAAAACTGAAAATAAAATTCACACTCTTTTATACAAAACCCACAGCAAACATGTAGAAACAACTTTTGGACATAAAAATGCTTAATTTAGGGCCTTAGCTACAAAAATGCAAAATCTCAAGTCTGTAAGTAAATTAAAAATCTCCTTATTGCCCTAAAAACAAAAAAAGTGCAGTGGCTCCATGACTTTCCTGGTCCAGTCCTGGAAACAGCTCCTGTCAGGTCCAGGGCCAGAGCCACAGCACTTCTGCATTTCCAGGGTGGAAATTACATTTGGATTTGTTCATTTGGACTGAAATAAACCTTTAAATAAAAATAGAAAGAGATGCACAATTACACACACCAAGATGTGTCATTTTCCATGTGTGTGAGAATTAACTCCACTTAGAGCGACTTTTTCCCTCGTTATAAACACACACAGTCAGAGGAGTCGACCATCTTGACTCACTTCACTCTTTGGCAAAGTTTGGCTCCATCAAAATGGACGGAGCGCATGAGTTTGGGGAAAACAAAGTTCCTATTGGACACTCGTTTTGCTCCCGTCATCACACAGCGTGAGTGTGACGTAGGATAAAGCCGCAGAAATGTACGGAAACCTCTATGTCTGCACTTTCAGAGGGGAAAAGGACGTTTCTGTCTTTTACGGTGAGAAAGTTCTGCAGTTATACAAACATGTTCCTCAGTATTGTGTACGATGTCGTTGGTCTTCAGGGGTTAAAGCTCCTGTGTGATTCTACAGGGACCCGGAGACTTCAGCCACGTTTGAGTCGTGTTTGTTTCACGTGTTTGAGGAATTCTTCATTATTTTTTATTCTCTGTCTGTATCCCCAGAGCTCCAAACGCTCTGCTCCACCTGGTGATGTCATCAAGTGGCAGTTTTTGTGCTTCATATACTTTTTATTTATGCGTAAACAAGCAGAGAAATGTCACTCAGACACACGTGGACAGACCTTTTTATGCAGAGAAAACATAACTTACAGAACGAACAAAAACAAATCACTCAAACCCTGAAGAAATCTGAAGAAATACGAGTAATGTCACACAATATGATAATAACAGAATGATAATAAATATACTACTACTATGATTAATAACAAGGACATTATTAATAATAATAATCATAATAATAATCATAATAATAAATATAGCATAGCGGCGATGATCGGAAACCCTCGCGTGCGCCTACGCCGCACCCAGCAAACACTGTTCCCCACACTGACCCTAATAACCATAACCACACTTTCCCTCTGCTTTACAGTGTGTTATATTCAGGCCAAGATCACGTATTAGTGATTCAAATTTCCCAGGCCAACACATCCTCCATCAGAAAAATTACATAGTGCACCTTTAAATGAGTCTTTGCGCCCCTGGTGGCCAACAGTGAAAAATTCACCATGTCCATAATATGTTTTTTTGCTCGTAGTTATACATAGAATTTAATCCCTAAATTTGGTACAAATCTGATAATGTTGATGTTTCATGTCTAGGGGGCGCTATAGTGTAATTTTCCATGTGCTTTATAGTGTTTTATATTCAGGCCGAGATCAGCATCAGTGATTCACATTTCAGCACGATCGGACTAAGTCTGAGCCAACGGGAGCAAATCTTCACATTGAATATTAAATTTTGATTGAACTTTGGAGCTTCGCAGTTTTCAAAAAAATGTAGGTAACGTTTGAAGCCGCACTTCTCTAGATGATGTAGGTGATTTTCAGCACTTCTCTAGATGATGTAGGTGATTTTCAGCTCTTCTCTAGATGATGTAGGTGATTTTCAGCACTTCTCTAGATGATGTAGGTGATTTTCAGCTCTTCTCTAGATGATGTAGGTGATTTTCAGCACTTCTCTAGATGATGTAGGTGATTTTCAGCTCTTCTCTAGATGATGTAGGTGATTTTCAGCTCTTCTCTAGATGATGTAGGTGATTTTCAGCTCTTCTCTAGATGATGTAGGTGATTTTCAGCTCTTCTCTTGATGATGTAGGTGATTTTCAGCTCTTCTCTAGATGATGTAGGTGATCTTCAGCACTTCTCTAGATGATGTAGGTGATTTTCAGCTCTTCTCTAGATGATGTAGGTGATTTTCAGCTCTTCTCTTGATGATGTAGGTGATTTTCAGCTCTTCTCTAGATGATGTAGGTGATTTTCAGCTCTTCTCTAGATGATGTAGGTGATTTTCAGCACTTCTCTAGATGATGTAGGTGATTTTCAGCTCTTCTCTAGATGATGTAGGTGATTTTCAGCACTTCTCTAGATGATGTAGGTGATTTTCAGCTCTTCTCTAGATGATGTAGGTGATTTTCAGCTCTTCTCTAGATGATGTAGGTGATTTTCAGCTCTTCTCTAGATGATGTAGGTGATTTTCAGCTCTTCTCTAGATGATGTAGGTGATTTTCAGCACTTCTCTAGATGATGTAGGTGATTTTCAGCTCTTCTCTAGATGATGTAGGTGATTTTCAGCTCTTCTCTAGATGATGTAGGTGATTTTCAGCTCTTCTCTAGATGATGTAGGTGATTTTCAGCTCTTCTCTTGATGATGTAGGTGATTTTCAGCACTTCTCTAGATGATGTAGGTGATTTTCAGCTCTTCTCTAGATGATGTAGGTGATTTTCAGCTCTTCTCTAGATGATGTAGGTGATTTTCAGCTCTTCTCTAGATGATGTAGGTGATTTTCAGCACTTCTCTAGTTGATGTAGGTGATTTTAAGAAATTCTCTAGATGAGGTAGGGGATTTTCAGCTCTTCTCTTGATGATGTGATTTTCAGCACTTCTCTAGATGATGTAGGTGATTTTCAGCTCTTCTCTAGATGATGTAGGTGATTTTCAGCTCTTCTCTAGGTGATGTAGGTGATTTTCAGCTCTTCTCTAGGTGATGTAGGTGATTTTCAGCTCTTCTCTAGATGATGTAGGTGATTTTCAGTGTTTTATAGTGTTTTATATTCAGGCCGAGATCAGCATCAGTGATTCAAATTTCAGCACAATCAGACTAAGTCTGTGCCAACGGGAGCAAATCTGCGCATTAAATATTGTCTAAATTTTGATTGAACTTTGTGGTTTCACTGCACATAAACCGTGACAGTTTTCAAAAAAATGGAGCAAAGTTTTGAAGCCGCACTTCTCTAGATGATGTAGGTGATTTTCAGCTCTTCTCTAGATGATGTAGGTGATTTTCAGCACTTCTCTAGATGATGTAGGTGATTTTCAGCTCTTCTCTAGATGATGTAGGTGATTTTCAGCACTTCTCTAGATGATGTAGGTGATTTTCAGCTCTTCTCTAGATGATGTAGGTGATTTTCAGCTCTTCTCTAGATGATGTAGGTGATTTTCAGCTCTTCTCTAGATGATGTAGGTGATTTTCAGCTCTTCTCTTGATGATGTAGGTGATTTTCAGCTCTTCTCTAGATGATGTAGGTGATCTTCAGCACTTCTCTAGATGATGTAGGTGATTTTCAGCTCTTCTCTAGATGATGTAGGTGATTTTCAGCTCTTCTCTTGATGATGTAGGTGATTTTCAGCTCTTCTCTAGATGATGTAGGTGATTTTCAGCTCTTCTCTAGATGATGTAGGTGATTTTCAGCACTTCTCTAGATGATGTAGGTGATTTTCAGCTCTTCTCTAGATGATGTAGGTGATTTTCAGCACTTCTCTAGATGATGTAGGTGATTTTCAGCTCTTCTCTAGATGATGTAGGTGATTTTCAGCTCTTCTCTAGATGATGTAGGTGATTTTCAGCTCTTCTCTAGATGATGTAGGTGATTTTCAGCTCTTCTCTAGATGATGTAGGTGATTTTCAGCACTTCTCTAGATGATGTAGGTGATTTTCAGCTCTTCTCTAGATGATGTAGGTGATTTTCAGCTCTTCTCTAGATGATGTAGGTGATTTTCAGCTCTTCTCTAGATGATGTAGGTGATTTTCAGCTCTTCTCTTGATGATGTAGGTGATTTTCAGCACTTCTCTAGATGATGTAGGTGATTTTCAGCTCTTCTCTAGATGATGTAGGTGATTTTCAGCTCTTCTCTAGATGATGTAGGTGATTTTCAGCTCTTCTCTAGATGATGTAGGTGATTTTCAGCTCTTCTCTAGATGATGTAGGTGATTTTCAGCTCTTCTCTAGATGATATACGTGATTTTCTGCTCTTCTCTTGATGATGTAGGTGATTTTCAGCACTTCTCTAGATGATGTAGGTGATTTTCAGCACTTCTCTAGGTGATGTTGGTGATTTTCAGCTCTTCTCTAGATGATGTAGGTGATTTTCAGCACTTCTCTAGATGATGTAGGTGATTTTCAGCTCTTCTCTAGATGATGTAGGTGATTTTCAGCTCTTCTCTAGATGATGTAGGTGATTTTCAGCTCTTCTCTTGATGATGTAGGTGATTTTCAGCTCTTCTCTAGATGATGTAGGTGATTTTCAGCTCTTCTCTAGATGATGTAGGTGATTTTCAGCTCTTCTCTAGATGATGTAGGTGATTTTCAGCTCTTCTCTAGATGATGTAGGTGATTTTCAGCTCTTCTCTTGATGATGTAGGTGATTTTCAGCTCTTCTCTAGATGATGTAGGTGATTTTCAGCTCTTCTCTTGATGATGTGATTTTCAGCACTTCTCTAGATGATGTAGGTGATTTTCAGCTCTTCTCTAGATGATGTAGGTGATTTTCAGCTCTTCTCTAGATGATGTAGGTGATTTTCAGCTCTTCTCTAGGTGATGTAGGTGATTTTCAGCTCTTCTCTAGATGATGTAGGTGATTTTCAGCTCTTCTCTAGGTGATGTAGGTGATTTTCAGCACTTCTCTAGATGATGTAGGTGATTTTCAGCTCTTCTCTTGATGATGTGATTTTCAGCACTTCTCTAGATGATGTAGGTGATTTTCAGCTCTTCTCTAGATGATGTAGGTGATTTTCAGCTCTTCTCTAGGTGATGTAGGTGATTTTCAGCTCTTCTCTAGATGATGTAGGTGATTTTCACCTCTTCTCTAGATGATGTAGGTGATTTTCAGCTCTTCTCTAGATGATGTACAGTGATTTTCAGCTCTTCTCTAGATGATGTAGGTGATTTTCAGCTCTTCTCTAGATGATGTACAGTGATTTTCAGCCCTGTGGGTGAAGCGCCTTCAGAGGAGTTCGTTCAAACACAACATGAGCCAAAATGCGAAGTCTGCATTTTGAAGATTTCAATCCAAGATGGCCGCCTTCTGCTTTGTCAGGGGGCGTGGCCATAATAATATTTTTTGTTTGTCTTCACATGACAAATGTGTGTACCGAATTTCGTGGCTCTAGGACAAAGTTGAGCTGGGATGCTTCCATAGAAGTGGGCGGAGCCTAATATTCGAGGTGGTGAATTATCTCCATTTTTGATCCCCACACATGAAACCTATATTTTCTCGAATGTCTCATCATTTCTGAACTTTTGGCAAAGTTTGGTGAGTTTCTGAACGTGTTTGCGGGGTCAAGGTTTATTTCAGTCTGTAGGGGGCGCTAATGCACCACATTAAATTTTTTCACATTCAGTTGCTTTAGGGCAGAGTGTTTAAGAACCGTGTCAAATTGAATTGAAATCAGAGTTTGTTTGAGCAAATAGGAGCAGTTTGTAAATATCCAAACTTGTTCATTATTTGCTGCTTCACTGCTCAGAGACGTCAGATTTGGGATGTGGATATTTTTGGACGTTTTGCCCCTGGAGATAATGTGACCAAACCTGAGGCCGGAGGAGGAGTGCGTTTCAGCTTCACTTTCATCCAAGATGGCCGCCCCCTGGTGTGTCAGGGGGCGTGGCCATAATAATATTTTTTACTTGTCTTGTCATGATCGACTTCTGTGTTAAATGTCATAATTCTACGTGCAGATTTTTTTGTGTCATTCGTGTTCCCTGATGTGTTTTGTCTCGTTAGGGGGCGCTGACGAGACAGAAGTTAGAGACGCAGAGTCTTTAACACGGCCAAATTTTGTGAGTTTTTGTCATTGTTCAGTGGGTGAAAAATGGGTGAGTGCATTAGGAGGAGGAGGAGGAGGAGGTGGAGCAGCAGGAGGAGGAGGAGGTGGAGCAGCAGGAGGAGGAGGTGGAGGAGGAGGTGGAGGTGGAGGAGGAGCAGCAGGGGAGGAGGAGCAGCAGGGGAAGGAGGTGGAGGAGGAGGAGGAGCAGCAGGAGGAGGAGGTGGAGGTGGAGGAGGAGGTGGAGCAGCAGGAGGAGGAGAAGAAGAGGAAGAAGAAGATCAATGTTCTGCTTTTTTTTGGCCAACAAACTCTACATGTTCGTAACCCTCTGGTGCAGCTATGTCATGGTGAGGGTCCCTGGTCACTACAGGCGAGTCGTGTCACTTTAGTTCCCGCCCCCTGTGAGCATCACTGTCATACTAACAGACCCTTCACCAGCCTCTGGTGCTCGGGCCTGATGATAATAAGTAAAATAAAATCACAAAAGAGGGAGGTGTGGTTGGCTTAGACGTCAGTAAATAAGGTCTATCAAAAATAAGAAAAAAAACAACAGTATTTTAAGTGAAATTTTCTGCCAGTGCAGCAAGAAATGTTCACTTATCAAGTTTTCTTTAAACAAGACGAAATACTAATGTTGTTGTTGTCAGGGTTGGTGTGTTGTGTGCCCCTCACTGCTCTCGGGTGTTGTCGGGGTTGGTGTGTTGTGTGCCCCTCACTGCTCTCGGGTGTTGTCGGGGTTGGTGTGGTGTGTGCCCCTCACTGCTCTCGGTTGTTGTCAGGGTTGGTGTGGTGTGTGCCCCTCACTGCTCTCGGGTGTTGTCGGGGTTGGTGTGTTGTGTGCCCCTCACTGCTCTCGGGTGTTGTTGGGGTTGGTGTGGTGTGTGCCCCTCACTGCTCTCGGGTGTTGTCGGGGTTGGTGTGGTGTGTGCCCCTCACTGCTCTCGGGTGTTGTCAGGGTTGGTGTGTTGTGTGCCCCTCACTGCTCTCGGTTGTTGTCAGGGTTGGTGTGTTGTGTGCCCCTCACTGCTCTCGGGGCTGTGGCTGTGCTTCACCTGCAGCAGGAGTCCAGTCAGCCCCAGTTCTCAGTCCTGTCCTGTGTCAGTTTATTCCTCGTCAGTCCCTTGTCGTCCAGTCTGTGGACCCGTGAGTCGGCCCCAGCGTCTTCCCTCCGTTTATGTCTCCAGTTCCCATCACCACATCCTGCAATCCCGGCAATAAACCTGTTTAACACCTCCCTGCACCTCTGTCTCTGCTCTGGGCTCCTGCTCCACACTCAAACCATCACAGATCTAAGCAGAAAACACCAGTTTCAAGTGTTTATGGACAGATTTTTCCCCTTATTGGTTTGAGAAGGAAGTTAAAGAGGCTTAACCTGGACTGAGTTCATATAAAAAGTGCTTAGAGTAAGTTGTAATATCGAGATAAGATAAATCAGGAGGAATATCTAGAAACAAGTTAAAAAAACTCATTTTATTAAGTAAAAAAATCTTAAAATTGTTTTTTTTAAAGACGAATCTGCATAATTCAAGTCAGTTAAACTATGCTAGAAAATCCTTTTTTGCTGTGTGTTTGTTTCGTTTCTTGGAGTCCCTGATCTTCACCAGCTTCAGTCAATGAAACTTCATTTATCGAGCGCTTTTCATACTGAAATGCAACACAAGCACAAAAAGGACATAACTTCATGAATCCTCTGAGGGCTTTTCCCTTTAGTTCAGTCGAGATCTGCAACTCCGGGACTGAAACGATCCACATGATTCCTGTATCACCACATGATGACATCACGAGGTGGAGCAGAGTGTTTTCTGTTTGAGAGAAGAGCCTAAATGTGCAGGTTTGGGAGTTAAACGTGTGTGAAAGAAACAAAACACGACTCTGGTTCTGTTTGTGAGGAGGAAACGGCGTCAGAGCAGCTCAGCGAACACGGATCTGGGCCTTTAAGAGCCGCAGGTTGGATTTTTTGGGGAAATCTGTAAGAAAATAAACACTTTTTTTTTTAAGGTTATTCTGTAAAAAAAAAGATTTGCCCTTAGTTTATTTCTCCAGACAGAGAAGATGCTGAAGCTGAACAGTTTTCGTTTTATCTGGATAAGCCCAAGAATAACAGAAATGAAGCAGGTAACACAGAGGAGCAGAGCAGATGCTGTGGTCTCGTCCCCTCTGGTCCTTCCTCTTCTGGGACACTTTTATTTAAAGAAGTTTCAGTTTATGAGCGGAGGACATTAAAGACACGGATTTAATGCACGAAAACTCTAAATACAGAGAACGAGAGAAGAGGAGGAGGAGAGGAGGAGGAGGAGAGACAGGTGAAGCCAGGACGGCAGGTGTTTGGCTCCTGTAGCTCCTCTGGTTTTACTTTGGTCAGAGTCTGGAGAGAGAACGGACTCACCACGCGATGACCTCATGCAGTGGGGCCAGGCGTTTGAGCTCTGGAGTCATAAGGTTCCTACTGGTGATGTAACAATAACCATCTCTAAGTGCTAATCCCAACTAATCCCGAGTGTCTTTGCCTAAATGAACAGTTCTGATGCAGAAATAGGTAAAAAACAGAGGGAACTACATAGACCATGATCCTTTGCTCCGTTTCAGTGCAGACGACATGAAGAAATAACTGTTCTAAGCACTTTTACATCTTCATTCTGTGGATTAAGTCTGTGAAGCGTTTTTAGAGGAAAAAGGAGCAGATTCACAGTTTTATATTGTGATAAATCTGGTCCAGTGAGATGTTTATGGTGAAAATCGGATCCAGAGATTTGGATTTGGTTCCGTCCCTAATGACGATAAATGTTGCACAAATGACTGAAGCGTTTCAGAGTCAGTCTGTGATTCTGGAGAATATCGTAATATTATGAACTTTCCCACGATATCGTGATGAATATCGAACTGTGAGCTTCAGACCAGGACAGTATCGTATCGAGAGACTTGGATATCGTGGGACCAGGGACCTTCTGTCTGAGAAATATGTGTGTGAACCATCCATCCTGTGTGTGTGTGTGTATGTGTGTATAGTGTGTGTGTGTGTGTTTGTGTGTGTGTATATGTGTGTATAGTGTGTGTGTGTGTGTTTGTGTGTGTATATGTGTGTATAGTGTGTGTGTAGTGTGTGTGTATAGTGTGTATAGTGTGTATAGTGTGTGTAGTGTATAGTGTGTAGTGTGTAGTGTGTGTGTGTAGTGTGTATAGTGTATGTAGTGTGTATATGTGTGTGTATAGTGTGTATAGTCTGTGTAGTGTGTGTGTATAGTGTGTGTGTAGTGTGTGTGTATAGTGTGTATAGTGTGTATATGTGTGTGTATAGTGTGTATAGTGTGTGTATAGTGTGTATAGTGTGTAGTGTGTATAGTGTATAGTGTATAGTGTGTATAGTGTATAGTGTGTATAGTGTGTGTGTAGTGTGTGTGTAGTGTGTGTGTAGTGTGTGTGTAGTGTGTGTGTAGTGTATAGTGTGTGTATAGTGTGTGTATAGTGTGTGTATAGTGTGTATAGTGTGTGTGTAGTGTGTGTAGTGTGTGTGTAGTGTGTGTATAGTGTGTGTGTAGTGTGTAGTGTGTGTGTATAGTGTGTGTAGTGTGTGTGTAGTGTGTGTGTAGTGTGTGTGTAGTGTGTGTGTAGTGTGTGTGTAGTGTGTGTGTCAGCAGAGTGCGGGTGGCAGGTTCAAAGCTTTTCTCTCTCAGCAGGTTCTGAGCTGCTGTAAAACTGCATCTACAAACTGTTTACTGTGGGAAAGAGCCACAACAATATGACCACCTCTGCCCCTGTCACTGCCCCTGCCCCTGTCACTGCCCCTGTCACTGCCCCTGTCACTGCCCCTGTCACTGCCCCTGTCACTGCCCCTGTCACTGCCCCTGCCCCTGTCACTGCCCCTGTCCCTGCCCCTGTCACTGCCCCTGTCTCTGTCCCTGTCACTGCCCCTGTCACTGCCCCTGTCACTGCCCCTGTCTCTGCCCCTGTCACTGCCCCTGTCACTGCCCCTGCCCCTGTCACTGCCCCTGCCCCTGCCACTGCCCCTGTCACTGCCCCTGTCACTGCCCCTGCCCCTGTCCCTGCCCCTCTCACTGCCCCTGTCACTGCCCCTGCCCCTGTCACTGCCCCTGTCACTGCCCTGTCACTGCCCCTGCCACACAGAGGTGAGTGTGTGTGTGTGTCTGAAGGGGGAGCGGCTCAGTGAGTGTGTGACAGTGTTTTTGGTGAACAGAACATTTTCAAACAGTAAAAGGTTCAATGATCTGAACCTGTT
This sequence comes from Odontamblyopus rebecca, assembly GCA_030686955.1. Classification (NCBI taxonomy): domain Eukaryota; kingdom Metazoa; phylum Chordata; class Actinopteri; order Gobiiformes; family Gobiidae; genus Odontamblyopus; species Odontamblyopus rebecca. Next base: position 39,364,177 of record CM060661.1, read on the forward strand.
CCTCCACAGGTTTGTCAGAGGCTCAGGAGGAGGAGCTCAGATTAGAGCCGCTGCTCCTCAGAAACTGTGACCTACGAGACAAACCCGACGTCCCTGTGGCTCTGACACTGACGAGCCAAACCAACACTCCTCCCTCTGTTCTTCTGCCGCTCCCTCTCTCCTCTCACTCCTCCCTCTGTACTCCTGCCGCTCCCTCTCTCCTCTCACTCCTCCCTCTGTACTCCTGCCGCTCCCTCTCTCCTCTCACTCCTCCCTCCTCTGTTCTCCTGCCGCTCCCTCTCTCCTCTCACTCCTCCCTCTGTACTCCTGCCGCTCCCTCTCTCCTCTCACTCCTCCCTCCTCTGTTCTCCTGCCGCTCCCTCTCTCCTCTCACTCCTCCCTCCTCTGTTCTCCTGCCGCTCCCTCTCTCCTCTCACTCCTCCCTCCTCTCTTCTCCTGCCGCTCCCTCTCTCCCTCTCTCTTTTAGCTCCACTCTCTCAGGTCTTCTCATCATGGAGCAGTGCTGTGTGGACGTGCTGCTGCTCTTGGCCTGTGCTGTGTGTCTCCTGCCTGCAGGTGGCGCTCAGAGCGACTTCACCTGGCAGCAGAACGGGCAGGTGTTCAGTCTGCGGGGCCGAGGCGCCGCCTACCGCCCGAGCCGAGCCAGGACCAACCAGAGCGCCGAGGTCACCGTGGTGCTCGGCTCTAACGGCACCGAGACCGGCCGGCGCGTCCCGGCGTCCAGCGGTACGCAGCAGCTCCGCGTGGAGGCGAGCCGGCGGAGGGTGGAGCCGCCGGAGCAGTTTGCCCGGGCGGACGCCATGGCCGGAGACGACCCGTACAACCCGTACAAGAACTCCAACTACTACCCCTGGTACAACTACTACAACTCGTACTACCGCCCCCGGCACCGCGCAGCGCCGCGGCACGGCTACGGCACCAGCTACCACCAGCACGGTACCGCCGCTTTAATGCTCCTTATGTATGACTTACCACCGCTTTAATGTTACTTATATATGATTTACCGCCACTTTAATGTTACTTATATATGATTTACCGCCGCTTTAATGTTACTTATATATGATTTACTGCCTGACTTAGGTATACAGTAGTACGCCATAGATATAGTATTGTAGTGTAGTGTAGTAGTACAGTACAGTATAGTACAGTACAGTACAGTATAGTATAGTAAAGTACAGTATAGTATAGTACAGTATAGTATAGTACAGTATAGTATAGTACAGTACAGTATAGTACAGTATAGTATAGTGTTGTAGTATAGTATACTATAGTAGTATAGTCATATATATATATATATATATATATACACATATACACTAACACACTAACATTATACTTTCATATTAAGGTGCGGGCCCCAAAATATTGTACTGCGGTCCGCACTTGGCCCCCGAGCCGCAAGTCTGAGACCCCTGATCTAAACAGTTGTGTACGCTCTTGTTGTAGCAGCTCCTTGTTTCTTGACTGTGGACAATGTAAAAGTCTGAGCTTTATGTGTTAATGTGATTTTGATGTGTGTAGATGTGTGTATGTGATGTAGATGTGATGTAGATGTGTGTATATGTGATGTATATGTGATGTATATGTGATGTATATGTGATGTAGATGTGTGTATATGTGATGTATATGTGATGTAGATGTGTGTATATGTGATGTAGATGTGATGTAGATGTGATGTATATGTGATGTAGATGTGATGTATATGTGATGTAGATGTGTGTATATGTGATGTATATGTGATGTAGATGTGTGTATATGTGATGTAGATGTGTGTATATGTGATGTAGATGTGTGTATATGTGATGTATATGTGATGTAGATGTGATGTATATGTGATGTAGATGTGTGTATATGTGATGTATATGTGATGTAGATGTGTGTATATGTGATGTAGATGTGTGTATATGTGATGTAGATGTGTGTATATGTGATGTATATGTGATGTAGATGTGATGTATATGTGATGTATATGTGATGTAGATGTGTGTATATGTGATGTATATGTGATGTAGATGTGTGTATATGTGATGTATATGTGATGTATATGTGATGTATATGTGATGTAGATGTGTGTATATGTGATGTATATGTGATGTAGATGTGTGTATATGTGATGTATATGTGATGTAGATGTGTGTATATGTGATGTAGATGTGTGTATATGTGATGTATATGTGATGTAGATGTGTGTATATGTGATGTATATGTGTGTATATGTGATGTATATGTGATGTATATGTGATGTAGATGTGTGTATGTGTGATGTATATGTGTGTATATGTGATGTAGATGTGTGTATATGTGATGCAGATGAGTGCATATGTGATGTAGATGTGTGTATATGTGATGCAGATGAGTGTATATGTGATGTATATGTGTGTATATGTGATGTATATGTGTGTATATGTGATGCAGATGAGTGCATATGTGATGTAGATGTGTGTATATGTGATGCAGATGAGTGCATATGTGATGTAGATGTGTGTATATGTGATGCAGATGAGTGTATATGTGATGTATATGTGTGTATATGTGATGTAGATGTGATGTAGATGTGTGTATATGTGATGCAGATGAGTGCATATGTGATGTAGATGTGTGTATATGTGATGTATGTGTGTATATGTGTGTATACGTGATGTATATGTGTATATGTGATGTATATGTGATGTAGATATGTGTATATGTGATGTAGATGTGTGTATATGTGATGTATATGTGATGTATATGTGTGTATATGTGATGTATATGTGATGTATATGTGATGTAGATGTGTGTACGTGTGATGTATATGTGTATATGTGATGTATATGTGTGTATATGTGATGTAGATGTGTGTATATGTGATGTAGATGTGTGTATATGTGATGCAGATGAGTGCATATGTGATGTAGATGTGTGTATATGTGATGCAGATGAGTGCATATGTGATGTATATGTGTGTATATGTGATGTATGTGTGTATATGTGATGTAGATGTGATGTAGATGTGTGTATATGTGATGTATGTGTGATGTATATGTGTGTATATGTGATGTATGTGTGTATATGTGATGTAGATGTGATGTAGATGTGTGTATATGTGATGTATGTGTGTATATGTGATGTATGTGTGTATATGTGATGTAGATGTGATGTAGATGTGTGTATATGTGATGCAGATGAGTGCATATGTGATGTAGATGTGTGTATATGTGATGTATATGTGTGTATATGTGATGTATGTGTGTATATGTGATGTATATGTGATGTAGATGTGTGTATATGTGATGCAGATGTGTGTATATGTGATGTATATGTGTGTATATGTGATGTATGTGTGTATATGTGTGTAGATGTGATGTATATGTGATGTAGATGTGATGTATATGTGATGTAGATGTGTGTATATGTGATGCAGATGTGTGTATATGTGATGTATTGTATATGTGATGTATATGTGTGTATATGTGATGTATGTGTGTATATGTGTGTAGATGTGATGTATATGTGTGCATATGTGATGTATATGTGTGTATATGTGATGTATATGTGATGTAGATGTGTGTATATGTGATGTAGATGTGTGTATATGTGTGTAGACAGTTTTGTGTGCTCTGGCTGATGCAGATGTGTGTCTCAGGTGTGATGTAGATGTGTGTATATGTGATGCAGATGAGTGCATATGTGATGTAGATGTGTGTATATGTGATGTAGATGTGATGTATATGTGTGTATATGTGATGTAGATGTGTGTAGACAGTTTTGTGTGCTCTGGCTGCAGCCCGGTGTGTCTCAGGTGTGTTATATATGTGATGTAGTTGTGTGTATATGTGTGTAGACAGTTTTGTGTGCTCTGGCTGCAGCCCGGTGTGTCTCAGGTGTGTGTAGTTGTGTGTCTGTGTGATGTAGATGTGTGTATATGTGATGCAGATGTGTGTATATGTGATGTATATGTGATGTAGATGTGTGTATATGTGATGTAGATGTGATGTATATGTGATGTAGATGTGTGTGATGTATATGTGATGTATATGTGTGTATATGTGATGCAGATGATGATATGTGATGTATATATGTGATGTATATGTGTGTATGTATGTATGTGATGTAGATGTATATGTGATGCAGATGAGTGCATATGTGATGTAGATGTGTGTATATGTATATGTGATGTATATGTGTGTATATGTGATGTATGTGTGTATATGTGATGTATATGTGATGTAGATGTGTGTATATGTGATGCAGATGTGTGTATATGTGATGTATATGTGTGTATATGTGATGTATGTGTGTATATGTGTGTAGATGTGATGTATATGTGTGCATATGTGATGTATATGTGTGTATATGTGATGTATATGTGTGTATATGTGATGCAGATGTGTGTATATGTGATGTATATATGTGTATGTAGATGTGATGTATATGTGATAGATGATATATGTGATGTAGATGTGTGTATATGTGATGTGTGTATATGTGTGTATATGTGATGTATATATGTGTATATGTGATGTATATGTGTGTAGATGTGATGTATATGTGTGCATATGTGATGTATATGTGTGTATATGTGATGTATATGTGTGTATATGTGATGCAGATGTGTGTATATGTGTGTATATGTGATGTAGATGTGTGTATATGTGATGTAGATGTGTGTATATGTGTGTAGACAGTTTTGTGTGCTCTGGCTGCAGCCCGGTGTGTCTCAGGTGTGTGTAGTTGTGTGTATATGTGTGTATATGTGTGTAGACAGTTTTGTGTGCTCTGGCTGCAGCCCGGTGTGTCTCAGGTGATCCGCAGCAGGTGTAGACGCTGTAAAACATGAGAGGGTTTTATTTTATTTGGAAACACTGCAGTAAAATCAAAACAGCAGGAAACAGAGAAAGTGCCTTAAACTTTTGACGAGTTTTTTATGAACGTTTAACTCGGTCTTCAGAGCTTCTGTTACAGCGGCCGAGGTCACACGTGAGCTCCAGACCGGAATATTCCCCCTGATTTACGCAGTTATACGATATTCAGATGTGAACGGTGAAGTCAGGAGATTTCTTTCTTCATGGTCCCTGTGATCAGAGTTTGTCATTTGCATTTTACAGGTCCATAAATCAGACTAGAATCAGATTTAGGTTTGGATTTGAAGTCGATGTGATCTGGGGAGAGTATGTGCGAGTACAGGAGGCGCTGGTTTTGGTCTGATTTTGATCCAGTTTTGGTCTGATTTTGGTCCAATTTTTGTTTCGGTTTGGTCTGGTTTTGGTCTAATTTTGATCCAGTTTTGGTCTTGTTTAGGTCTGGTGTTGGTCTTGTTTAGGTCTGGTCTTGGTCTCGTTTTGGTCTGGTTTTGATCTGGTTTTGGTCCAGTTTTGGTTCAGTTTTGGTCTTGTTTTGGTCTGGTTTTGGTATGGTTTTGGTCTGACTTTGGTCCAGTTTTGGTCTTGTTTTGATCTGGTTTTGGTCCAGTTTAGGCCTGATTTTAGTCTGGTCTTGGTCTTGGTCTTGTTCTTGTTTTGGTCTGGTTTTGGTCCAGTTCTGGTCACGAGCAGGTGGAGCTCTTCTCGTGAGAGCTTCTGTGACCTCGGGGCTCTGTTTGTCTTAAAGATAATCACAAAATAATCTCATTTCATTTTTAAACACTTTAAACACATGTCAGGAGTGTGTGTGAGGTGTGTGTGTGTGTGAGGTGTATGTGTGTGTGTGTGTGTGTGTGTGCGTGCGTGTGTGTGTGTGTGTGCGTATGATCACACATGTGCATCAGGCGGGTCAGACCTGTAGGTGTTGGATGTGTGAGGTGTGTGTGTGTGTGTGTGAGGTGTGTGTGTGTGTGTGAGGTGTGTGTGTGTGTGAGGTGAGTGTGTGTGAGTGTGTGTGAGGTGTGTGTGTGTGTGAGGTGTGTGTGTGTGTGTGTGTGTGTGTGAGGTGTGTGTGTGTGTGTGTGTGAGGTGTGTGTGTGTGTGTGTGTGAGGTGTGTGTGTGTGTGTGTGTGTGAGGTGTGTGTGTGTGTGTGTGTGAGGTGTGTGTAGGGGGTCATAGTTTCTTCAGGCTCAGTTTCCTTCATTAAACACATACCTGCCTTTATGAGACTATTATCCTCACAGCCACTGCTACTGTACTAATGCAAACCAGGACCAAACCAGTACTGAACCAGGACTGAACCAGGACTGAACCAGGACTGAACCAGGACCGAACCAGGACTAGAACAGGACCAAACCAGATCCACCATCAGGACTAAACTGGGCTCAAACCAGGACCCAGCAGGGACCTGAGACCCCTGAAAAGTGCTGGACTCTGACAGTCTGTGTGTCCTTTAGTCTGAATAAACCCCATGTCTGACGCTGACCTGTGCCCTCACTGTTGCCCCTCTCTGTTGTCCCTCTCTGTTGCCCCTCTCTGTTGCCTCCTCTGTTGCCCCTCTCTGTTGCCTCCTCTCTGTTGCCCCTCTCTGTTGCCTCCTCTCTGTTGCCCCTCTCTGTTGCCCCTCTCTGTTGCCTCCTCTCTGTTGCCCCCCTCTGTTGCCCCTCTCTGTTGCCCCCTGCAGGCCTCCCAGACCTGGTCCCAGACCCGGTTTACCTCCAGAGCGGCGCCTACGTCCAGAGGGTCCCGATGTACAACCTGCGCTGCGCCGCCGAAGAGAACTGCCTCTCCTCGTGAGTGCCCCAAAAACTACCATAGACCACCATACCCTGAACCACACTACCATAGACCACCATACACTGAACCACACTACTGTACACTACCATAGACAGCCATGCACTAAAAACTGCCATAGACCACCATGCACTGCCCCACACTCCCCGCACAGAGCTGTCAGGACGGGGGAAACTCTGCGTTAGCGTTTTCAGGCCGACAGAATCAGTGTCGGTTTCTGCACCAAACCTCAAACCGACTGATGTGTTCAGGCCGAAAATCAGAGCGTTCAGGAACCGGAAAGTTTGAGTTTAAATGTTTTTCTAAGAGAATCGTGACGACACAGACGCCGTGAGCAGGTTCCTCCCGGCCACACGCGGTAAAACAAACAGGTGGAGGCACATCCGGACCTGCCGATGGAGGAGGTTTAATGTGTCTCCAGCACGAACTTCACGTACGACAAGAAAAGTTTTAAGTCTACAAAATATTACAAACCGTTGGTCTCACAAATATCCGTGTTTTCCTGGTTCCATCTCTGGATTGTGTTGCAGCTCAGTGCAGAGAAATCAGGATTTGAGTCCAAATGAGTCCAAACTGTCTCCATGTCGATGATGTGAGTGTTTTCTCGTACGGCCTTGTTTTTATTTGGTGGTAAATCCACAGCCTCTGCCTGACACATCCTGGGTTCACTGAAACGGTTTGATCGTGGGTCGTTCCCTGGTGAGAACTTTGGTTCCAGTGGAACTGGAGCAGGAACCGGCTCCAGCCCCGTTCTGTCCTGAAAACAGCGACAGTGGAACGAGTTTAGGTTCAGCCAGACGAGCGCTGGGTCCTGATTGGACCTGAGGTCTGCTGTGATATTTCGGTCTAAAATGTCTCCGCTCTTCTCTCCTCAGCTCGGCTCGTTTCTCTCAGGATTACGACTCCAGAGTTCTGCTCAGGTTCACTCAGAGGGTGAAGAACCAGGGAACCTCTGACTTCCTGCCGTCCAGACCGCGCTACGCCTGGGAGTGGCACTCCTGCCACCAGTAACTATCTGTGTAATACTGTACGGCAGGGGCGCTCCTGCCACTGTAACTATCTGTGTAATACTGTACGGCAGGGGCGCTCCTGCCACTGTAACTATCTCTGTACCATAGACCGTATATCTGAGTGGACTAAGCTAACCCGTTAGCCGCTAACCCGTTAGACGCCGCGTGCCAAACAGGAAGTGCTCCAGGAGGCTCTTGGGGCTCCTTCACATTAGGATCTTCTCGTCCCTCTGTCTGTACCTGCTGCTCTGAGCCTCGTCATTCTGGACTTAAACTGTTCGTCTGAAGCCGCCACACAGGATCCTGAACTTTTCATTTCTCTGTTTTGTTCCTAAATCAAGATCTGAACATAAATAACGGACCAATCAGACGCCTTCATTCCCTGAGGCCCCTCCCCCTAGCGTTAGCAACAGGTTTGATTGACAGCTCGTTTCGTTGCTAAGTAAGTTCCCTTCCCGCTTTCCCCCGAGTGACGATTTCTGAAATAAAATGACAAAATATCTCAAACAGTCACAATATCTAATGTGACTAGAATCTGAACGAGCAGAATTTAACGAGCAGAAAGTAAAGTGAATTTGGTTAAATTGTGACTCTGTTGTTGTTCGTACGGAACAGAACAAACAACATAAATCAGTGACTTAAACTATTTAAAGTTTGATGATAAAAGCTCAAAGAATCAGGTAAATCCAGTGTCCTGCACATTTAACCTCCTCACTCATGATTGGCTCTTGTGTTGCTATGATACTCGTGGGAGGATTTCCAAATATGGACCTGGTTCCAGATTCGCTCCTGTAACCGTGGCAACAGGAGCCTCATGTGAGCGACGCTGTGCAGACGTCACTCACTCAGACACAGAGATACAGGATATGTTCTGCACACAGACGGCAGGGGCGCTCCTGTCACTGTAACTGTGTCCAACACTATGAGCTGTGTTCACCTGACAGACTGAACAGGGACTTATCATATAAGACTGAAGACTTCTGACTGTCCCTGTCCCCCTGTCCTCACCTGTCGCCCCTGTCCTCACCTGTCGCCCCTGTCCTCACCTGTCCCCCTGTCCTCACCTGTCCTCACCTGTCCCCCCTGTCCCCCTGTCCTCACCTGTCCCCCCTGTCCCCCTGTCCTCACCTGTCCTCACCTGCCCCCCCTGTCCTCACCTGTCCTCACCTGTCCCCCTGTCCTCACCTGTCCCCCCTGTCCCCCTGTCCTCACCTGTCCTCACCTGTCCTCACCTGTCCCCCTGTCCCCCTGTCCTCACCTGTCCTCACCTGTCCTCACCTGTCCCCCCTGTCCTCACCTGTCCTCACCTGTCCCCCCTGTCCTCACCCGTCCTCACCTGTCCCCCTGTTCTCACCTGTCCTCACCTGTCCCCCCTGTCCTCACCTGTCCTCACCTGTCCCCCCAGTCCTCACCCGTCCTCACCTGTCCCCCTGGTCTCACCTGTCCTCACCTGTCCTCACCTGTCCCCCCTGTCCTCACCTGTCCTCACCTGTCCCCCTTGTCCTCACCTGTCCTCACCTGTCCTCACCTGTCGCCCCTGTCCTCACCCGTCCTCACCCGTCCTCACCTGTCCCCCTGTCCTCACCTGTCCCCCCTGTCCTCACCTGTCCTCACCTGTCCTCACCTGTCGCCCCTGTCCTCACCCGTCCTCACCTGTCCTCACCTGTCCTCACCTGTCCCCCCTGTCCTCACCTGTCCCCCCTGTCCCCCTGTCCTCACCTGTCCCCCCTGTCCTCACCTGTCCTCCTCACCTGTCCTCACCTGTCCCCCCTGTCCTCACCTGTCCTCACCTGTCCTCACCTGTCGCCCCTGTCCTCACCCGTCCTCACCTGTCCTCACCTGTCCCCCGGTCCGCACCTGTCCCCCTGTCCTCACCTGTCCTCACCTGTCGCCCCTGTCCTCACCCGTCCTCACCCGTCCTCACCTGTCCCCCTGTCCTCACCTGTCCTCACCTGTCCCCCCTGTCCTCACCTGTCCTCACCTGTCCCCCCTGTCCTCACCTGTCCTCACCTGTCCCCCCTGTCCTCACCTGTCCTCACCCGTCCTCACCTGTCCCCCTGTCCTCACCTGTCCTCACCTGTCCCCCCTGTCCTCACCTGTCCTCACCTGTCCTCACCTGTCCTCACCTGTCGCCCCTGTCCTCACCCGTCCTCACCTGTCCCCCTGTCCTCACCTGTCCTCACCTGTCCCCCCTGTCCTCTCCTGTCCCCCTTGTCCTCACCTGTCCTCACCTGTCCTCACCTGTCCTCACCTGTCGCCCCTGTCCTCACCCGTCCTCACCCGTCCTCACCTGTCCCCCTGTCCTCACCTGTCCCCCCTGTCCTCACCTGTCCTCACCTGTCCTCACCTGTCGCCCCTGTCCTCACCCGTCCTCACCTGTCCCCCTGTCCTCACCTGTCCCCCCTGTCCTCACCTGTCCTCACCTGTCCCCCCTGTCCCCCTGTCCTCACCTGTCCCCCCTGTCCTCACCTGTCCCCCTGTCCTCACCTGTCCCCCTTGTCCTCACCTGTCCTCACCTGTCCTCACCTGTCGCCCCTGTCCTCACCCGTCCTCACCTGTCCTCACCTGTCCCCCCTGTCCCCCTGTCCTCACCTGTCCTCACCTGTCCCCCTGTCCTCACCGGTCCTCACCTGACCTCACCTGTCGCCCCTGTCCTCACCCGTCCTCACCCGTCCTCACCTGTCCCCCTGTCCTCACCCGTCCTCACCTGTCCTCACCTGTCCCCCTGTCCTCACCTGTCCTCACCTGTCCCCCTGTCCTCACCTGTCCCCCCTGTCCCCCTGTCCTCACCTGTCCTCACCTGTCCTCACCTGTCCCCCCTGTCCTCACCTGTCCTCACCTGTCCTCACCTGTCGCCCCTGTCCCCCCTGTCGCCCCTGTCAGTCACTTCCACAGTATGGACGCCTTTTCTCTGTACGAGTTGTTGGACTCGGGGAATCGAGCCGTCGCTGAGGGACACAAGGCGTCGTTCTGCCTCGAGGACACGTCCTGCGACCCAGGATATTACAGACGCTACGCCTGCACCTCCCACACCCAGGTACTGAACCTGGACTAAACCGGGACTAAACCAGGACTGAACCAGGACTAAACCAGGTACTGAACCTGGACTAAACCGAGACTAAACCAGGTACTGAACCTGGACTAAACCGGGACTAAACCAGGACTGAACCTGGACTAGACTAGGACTAAACCAGGACTAAACCAGGACTGAACCAGGACTAAACCAGGTACTGAACCTGGACTAAACCGAGACTAAACCAGGTACTGAACCTGGACTAAACCGGGACTAAACCGGGACTGAACCAGGACTAAACCAGGACTAAACCGGGACTAAACCGGGACTAAACCAGGACTAAACCAAGACTGGACCAGGACTGGACCAAGACTAAACCAGGTACTGAACCTGGACTAAACCTGGACTAAACCAGGTACTGAACCTGGACTAAACCAGGTACTGAACCTGGACTAAACCAGGACTGAACCGGGACTAAACCAGGACTAAACCGGGACTAAACCGGGACTAAACCTGGAATAAACCGGGACTAAACCGGGACTAAACCAGGACTGGACCAGGACTGGACCAGGACTAAACCAGGTACTGAACCTGGACTAAACCTGGACTAAACCAGGTACTGAACCTGGACTAAACCTGGACTAAACCAGGACTAAACCAGGACTAAACCAGGACTAAACCTGGACTAAACCTGGACTAAACCGGGACTAAACCGGGACTAAACCGGGACTAAACTGGGACTAAACCGGGACAAAACCAGGACTAGACCAGGACTGAACCAGGACTAAACCGGGACTAAACCGGGACTAAACCGGGACTAAACCAGGTACTGAACCAGGACTGAACCGGGACTAAACCAGGACTAAACCAGGACTAAACCAGGACTACACCAGGACTAAACCGGGACTAAACCGGGACTAAACCTGGACTAAACCAGGACTACACCAGGACTAAACCGGGACTAAACCGGGACTAAACCAGGACTGAACCAGGACTAAACCTGGACTAAACCGGGACTAAATCGGGACTAAACCAGCACTAAACCTGGACTAAACCAGGACTAAACCAGGACTAAACCAGGACTAAACCAGGACTAAACCAGGACTAAACCTGGACTAAACCGGGACTAAATCGGGACTAAACCGGGACTAAACCTGGACTAAACCAGGACTAAACCAGGACTAAACCAGGACTACACCAGGACTAAACCGGGACTAAACCAGGACTAAACCAGGACTGAACCAGGACTACACCAGGACTAAACCAGGACTGGACCAGGACTAAACCAGGACTGGACCAGGACTAAACCAGGACTAAACCTGGATTAAACCGGGACTAAACCAGGACTGGATCAGGACTAAACCAGGACTGGACCAGGACTAAACCAGGACTAAACCAGGACTAAACCTGGACTAAACCAGGACTAAACCAGGACTAAACCAGAACTGGACCAGGACTAAACCGGGACTAAACCGGGACTAAACCGGGACTAGACCAGGACTGAACCAGGACTAAACCGGGACTAAACCGGGACTAAACCAGGACTAAACCAGATACTGAACCAGGACTAGACCAGGACTAAACCTGGACTAAACCAGGACTAAACCAGGACTGAACCAGGACTGAACCAGGACTAACATGGACTAAATCAGGACTGGACCAGGATTGAACCAGGACTAAACCAGGACTACACCAGGACTAAACCGGGACTAAACCGGGACTAAACCAGGACTACACCAGGACTAAACCGGGACTAAACCTGGACTAAACCGGGACTAAATCGGGACTAAATCGGGACTAAACCGGGACTAAACCTGGACTAAACCAGGACTAAACCAGGACTAAACCTGGACTAAACCGGGACTAAATCGGGACTAAACCGGGACTAAACCGGCACTAAACCTGGACTAAACCAGGACTAAACCAGGACTAAACCAGGACTAAACCAGGACTACACCGGGACTAAACCAGGACTAAACCAGGACTGAACCAGGACTACACCAGGACTAAACCAGGACTGGACCAGGACTAAACCAGGACTGGACCAGGACTAAACCAGGAATAAACCTGGATTAAACCGGGACTAAACCAGGACTGGATCAGGACTAAACCAGGACTGGACCAGGACTAAACCAGGACTAAACCAGGACTAGACCAGGACTGAACCGGGACTAAACCGGGACTAAACCGGGACTAAACCAGGACTAAACCGGGACTAAACCAGGACTAAACCAGGACTAAACCGGGACTAAACCAGGACTAGACCAGGACTGAACCGGGACTAAACCGGGACTAAACCGGGACTAAACCAGGACTAAACCAGGTACTGAACCAGGACTAGACCAGGACTAAACCTGGACTAAACCACGACTAAACCAGGACTGAACCAGGACTGAACCAGGACTAAACCTGGACTAAATCAGGACTGGACCAGGATTGAACCAGGACTAAACCAGGACTAAACCAGGACTAAACCAGGACTAAACCAGGACTGAACCAGGACTAAACCAGGACTAAACCAGGACTACACCAGGACTAAACCGGGACTAAACCAGGACTAAACCAGGACTAAACCTGGACTAAACCAGGACTACACCAGGACTAAACCGGGACTAAACCAGGACTAAACCAGGACTGAACCAGGACTAAACCTGGACTAAATCGGGACTAAACCGGGACTAAACCGGCACTAAACCTGGACTAAACCAGGACTAAACCAGGACTAAACCAGGACTACACCAGGACTAAACCGGGACTAAACCTGGACTAAACCAGGACTGGACCAGGACTGAACCAGGACGAAACCAGGACTAAACCAGGACTAAACCAGGACTGGACCAGGACTGAACCAGGACTACACTAGGACTAAACCAGGACTAAACCAGGACTGGACCAGGACTGAACCAGGACTAAACCAGGACTAAAGCAGGACTAAACCTGGACTACACCAGGACTAAACCGGGACTAAACCAGGACTAAACCTGGACTAAACCAGGACTAAACCTGGACTAAACTGGGACTAAACTGGGACTAAACCGGGACTAAACCGGGACTAAACCAGGACTAAACCTGGACTAAACCAGGACTACACCAGGACTAAACCGGGACTAAACCAGGACTAAACCAGGACTGAACCAGGACTATACCAGGACTAAACCAGGACTGGACCAGGACTAAACCAGGACTAAACCTGGATTAAACCGGGACTAAACCAGGACTGGATCAGGACTAAACCAGGACTGGACCAGGACTAAACCAGGACTAAACCTGGACTAAACCAGGACTAAACCAGGACTAAACCAGGACTAAACCAGGACTGGACCAGGACTAAACCAGGACTAAACCGGGACTAAACCAGGACTGAACCAGGACTGGACCAGGACTAAACCAGGACTGAACCAGGACTGGACTGGGACTATAACAGGTCTGAACCAGGACTAAACCAGGACTAGACCAGGTACTAAACCAGGACTGGACCGGGACTAAACCAGGACTGAACCAGGACTAAACCAGGACTGGACCAGGACTAAACCAGGTACTAAACCAGGACTAAACCTGGACTAAACCAGGACTAGACCAGGACTAAACCAGGACTAAACCTGGACTAAACCAGGACTGGACCGGGACTAAACCAGGACTGAACCAGGACTAAACCAGGACTAAACCAGGACTGGACCAGGACTAAACCAGGACTGAACCAGGACTGGACTGGGACTATAACAGGTCTGAACCAGGACTAAACCAGGACTAGACCAGGTACTAAACCAGGACTAAACCAGGACTAAACCAGGTACTAAACCTGGACTAAACCAGGACTAAACCAGGACTAAACCAGGACTAAACCAGGTACTAAACCTGGACTAAACCAGGACTGGACCGGGACTATAACAAGTCTGAACCAGGACCGAATCAGGTCTATACCAGGATTAAACTAGGACTAAACCCGGTCTAAACCCGGTCTCTGCAGGGTCTCAGTCCGGGCTGTTATGACACGTACAGCGCCGACATCGACTGTCAGTGGATCGACATCACCGACGTGTCTCCGGGGAAATACGTCCTCAAGGTTTGTTTTTTATTTGTTTGTTTGTTTGTTTTTCATTTGTTTGTTTGTGTGTGTGTGTTTTTCATTTGTTTGTTTGTGTGTGTTTGTTTTTCATTTGTTTGTTTGTTTGTCTGTTTCTGTTTTTTGTGTGTCTGTTTGTTTGACTGTTTGTTTGTTGTGTTTCTTTCTTTGTTTTATATTTGTTTGTTGTTTGTTTATTTATTTGTTTGTGTGTGTGTTTGTGTGTCTGTTTATTTGTTTGTGTCTGTTTGTTTTGTTTATTTGTTTGTTTGTTTGTTTGTGTGTTTGTTTGTGTGTCTGTTTATTTGTTTGTGTGTCTGTTTGTTTGTGTGTGTGTGTTTGTTTGTGTGTTTGTTTGTTGTGTTTGTTTTTATTTGTTTGTTTGTTTTTATTTGTTTGTTTTGTTTGTTTGTTTTTCATTTGTTTGTTTTTCATTTGTTTGTTTGTTTTTTATTTGTTTGTTTGTTTATTTGTTTGTTTGTGTGTGTGTGTTTGTGTGTGTGTGTTTGTTTGTGTGTTTGTTTGTTGTGTTTGTTTTTATTTGTTTGTTTGTTTGTTTTTCATTTGTTTGTTTTTCATTTGTTTGTTTGTTTGTTTTTATTTGTTTGTTTTGTTTGTTTGTTTTTCATTTGTTTGTTTTTCATTTGTTTGTTTGTTTTTTATTTGTTTGTTTGTGTGTTTGTTTGTGTGTGTTTGTTTGTGTGTGTGTTTGTGTGTTTGTTTGTGTTTGTTTGTGTGTTTGTGTGTGTGTTTGTTTGTGTGTGTGTGTGTTTGTGTGTTTGTTTGTTTGTGTGTGTTTGTTTGTTTGTGGGGTGCCGCTCCTCCGCAGAGCCGCTGTGTGACCTTGTCCGTTGCCTAGGTGACGGTGAACCCGCGACACCGAGTCCCGGAGTCGAACTACAACAACAACGTGGCCCGATGTGACGTTCAGTTCAGCGGCACCAGCGCCCACGTGTCCGGCTGCACCACCACCGCGTAAGGAGTACTGCGAATACTACTACTGCAAATACTACTACTGCGAATACTACTACTACTGCAAATACTACTACTGCAAATACTACTGCAAATACTACTATTACTACTACTACTACTGCAAATACACCACCACGGCATAAGGAGTACTGCGAGTACTACAAATACTGCGAGTACTACGAGTACTGCGAATACAATGCGTACCATGAGTACCATTGATACTGTGAGTACTACAAGTACTGCAAAAACTACTACTGCAAATACTACACTCAACAAAAATATAAACGCAACACTTTTGTTTTTGCTCCCATTTGTCATGAGATGGACTCAAAGATCTAAAATTCATTCCAGATACACAATATTACCATTTCTCTCAAACATTGTTCACAAATCTGTCTAAATGTGTGATAGTGGCACTTTTGCTTTGCTGAGATAATCCATCCCACCTCACAGGTGCCACATCAAGATGCTCATCAGACACCATGATTAGTGCACAGGTGAACCTTAGACTGCCCACAATAAAAGGCCACCCTGAAATGTGCAGTTTTGTCTCACAGCAAAATTCCACAGATGGCGCAAGCATTGAGGGAGCGTGCAATTGGCATGCTGACAGCAGGAATGTCAACCAGATCTGTTGCTCGGGCATTGAATGTTCATTTCTCCACCATAAGCCGTCTCCAAAGGCGTTTCAGAGAATATGGCAGTACATCCAACCGGCCTCACAACCGCAGACCACGTGTAACCACACCAGCCCAGGACCTCCACATCCAGCAGGTTCACCTCCAAGATCGTCTGAGACCAGCTACTCAGACAGCTGCTGAAACAATTGGTTTGCATAACCAAAGAATTTCTGCACAAACTGTCAGAAACCGTCTCAGGGAAGCTCAACTGCTCGTCGTCCTCATCAGGGTCTTAACCTGACTCCAGATCGTCGCTGTAACAGACTTGAGTGGGCAAATGCCCACATTCGATGGCGTCTGGCACGTTGGAGAGGTGTTCTCTTCACGGATGAATCTCGGTTTACATTGTTCAGGGCAGATGGCAGACAGCATGTGTGGCGTCGTGTGGGTGAGCGCTTTGCTGATGTCAGTGTTGTGGATGGAGTGGCCCATGGTGGTGGTGGGGTTATGGTATGGGCAGGCATCTGTTATGGACGAAGAACACAGGTGCATTTTATTGATGGCATTTTGAATGCACAGAGATACCGTGATGAGATCCTGAGGCCCATTGTTGTGCCATACATCCATGAACATCACCTCATGTTTCAGCAAGATAATGCACGGCCCCATGTTGCAAGGATCTGTACACAATTGTTGGAAGCTGAAAATGTCCCAGTTCTTGCATGGCCAGCATACTCACCGGACATGTCACCCATTGAGCATGTTTGGGATGTGCTTGACCGGCGTATACGACAGCGCGTACCAGTTCCCACTAATATCCAGCAACTTCACACAGCCATTGAAGAGGAGTGGACCAACATTCCACAGGCCACAATTGACAATCTGATAAACTCTATGTGAAGAAGATGTGTTGC
This sequence comes from Odontamblyopus rebecca, assembly GCA_030686955.1. Lineage (NCBI taxonomy): Eukaryota > Metazoa > Chordata > Actinopteri > Gobiiformes > Gobiidae > Odontamblyopus > Odontamblyopus rebecca. The sequence goes on from CM060661.1 coordinate 39,381,402, forward strand.
ACTGCATGAGGCAAATGGTGGTCACACCAGATACTGACTGGTTCTGAGTCCCCAGACCCCCAATAAAGCAACAACTGCACATTTCAGGGTGGCCTTTTATTGTGGACAGTCTAAGGTTCACCTGTGCACTAATCATGGTGTCTGATGAGCATCTTGATGTGGCACCTGTGAGGTGGGATGGATTATCTCAGCAAAGCAAAAGTGCCACTATCACACATTTAGACAGATTTGTGAACAATGTTTGAGAGAAATGGTAATATTGTGTATCTGGAATGAATTTTAGATCTTTGAGTCCATCTCATGACAAATGGGAGCAAAAACAAAAGTGTTGCGTTTATATTTTTGTTGAGTGTACATATAATACAAATACTACTAGTCTCAGGCTCAATTCTGTACCTGGTTTAGTCCTGGTTTAGTCCTGGTTCAGTCCTGGTTCAGTCCTGGTTCAGTCCTGGTTCAGACCTGGTTTAGTCCTGGTTTAGTCCTGGTTCAGTCCTGGTTGAGTCCTGGTTGAGTCCTGGTTTAGTCCTGGTTCAGTCCTGGTTCAGTCCTGGTTCAGTCCTGGTTTAGACCTGGTTTAGTCCTGGTTTAGTCCTGGTTCAGTCCTGGTTCAGTCCTGGTTCAGTCCTGGTTTAGACCTGGTTTAGTCCTGGTTTAGTCCTGGTTCAGTCCTGGTTCAGTCCTGGTTCAGTCCTGGTTTAGACCTGGTTTAGTCCTGGTTCAGTCCTGGTTCAGTCCTGGTTCAGTCCTGGTTTAGACCTGGTTTAGACCTGGTTTAGTCCTGGTTTAGTCCTGGTTCAGTCCTGGTTCAGTCCTGGTTCAGTCCTGGTTTAGTCCTGGTTTAGTCCTGGTTTAGTCCTGGTTCAGTCCTGGTTCAGTCCTGGTTCAGTCCTGGTTCAGTCCTGGTTTAGTCCTGGTTTAGTCCTGGTTTAGTCCTGGTTCAGTCCTGGTTCAGTCCTGGTTCAGTCCTGGTTTAGACCTGGTTCAGTCCTGGTTCAGTCCTGGTTCAGTCCTGGTTTAGACCTGGTTTAGACCTGGTTTAGACCTGGTTTAGTCCTGGTTCAGTCCTGGTTCAGTCCTGGTTCAGTCCTGGTTTAGACCTGGTTTAGTCCTGGTTTAGTCCTGGTTTAGACCTGGTTTAGTCCTGGTTCAGTCCTGGTTCAGTCCTGGTTTAGTCCTGGTTCAGTCCTGGTTTAATCTCTTCCTGTTTTTCAGACTCTGACACTCGAATCTGCAGCTGAAGATTTTCCTCCTGATTTAAATTTACTTTTTCCATTTTAATATTTTCAAATTTAAATTTTATTTCTGAAGTTTTTCCTGTTTGAAGAAATCATAAATTATACTTTTAATCAGAGGATCAGGTTTTTGTGACGACTTTTGCCTTTGGTGCTGGAGACGTTTGGTTATTTTGTAGATTTATTTAGATTTGTTTGTTTTATTTTATATTTTTTGAATGAAGTTTCATGTTTTTACTTTCACACATTCATAATAAAAATGCTTCATTGAAAAACGGTCACGGTTTGTTTGTCCTTTTTATCAGAGAACAGTTCCACTTCTGTCCGCACGGCGTCGCTGTCGAGCCGATTACCGTATCGCACCAAAAAACACACGACGAAGAAGAACAAACATGTTTAAGTCGCACTTTTTGGGGGAAATTTATTTGATAAAATCAGACCCAGAGGCGACGTTTCCTCTGAAAGTCGAGTTACAGAAACGTGTGTCGGGTTTGTTCACGTCACATATGAAGCAGATAGAACAGAATAATCTGACTGAACTCTGCATCTCGCTCCAAATCACTGAATCCACTGAATTCTTCTTCCTCGTGTCTCTTCTGAGTCGCTCCTCCAGCTCCAGGTAAATTCAGCTTTTGTTTTCTTCACTTCAGTTCGAGTTTCCTCCACTTTTCTCCATCAAACACGAGTTTCTCTCACTCCAAACTTTCTTTCTGCTGCTCGATTGTTCCTCTCTTCCTCCACCACCTCCGCTCTGTCGACTAAAGGAGCAGATTCACTGGACTGAAAGAGTCTCCGTGTGGATTTAAGTCAGAAAACAGGAGTGAGGAGCAGGAGGAGGAGCAGGAGGAGGAGCAGGAGGTGGAGCAGGAGGAGGAGCAGGAGGAGGAGCAGGAGGAGGAGCAGGAGGAGGAGCAGGAGGAGGAGCCTGAGGTGGAGGAGCCTGAGGTGGAGCAGGAGGTGGAGCAGGAGGTGGAGGAGGAGCAGGAGGTGGAGCAGGAGGAGGAGCAGATGCTGGTACAGAGAGCGCCCCCTGTGGCTCAGTGTGAAAATCACATGTGAAATGATCTGTCGCTGTGGAAACACGTCGGCTCCTTCGATGCATGAAGGACTTTCACACACTCGGCCGGTGCCTCAGGTTTGTGTCTCGCTCGTGTTACATTTACGTTTACATGAACTGAAATATGTCATATATAAGTCGCACCTGAGGATAAGTCGCAGGAAACACCCAAACCATGAGAAAAGTGCGGCACCTCAAATCTCAGGTTCAGAATGTTCAGAATTCAGGACTGGAGGCAAAAAGCAGCTCCCAGAACATATTTCCTGTGATAAACACGGACGGTTTATGACATTAGAACAAAAATAAGCAACGGTTTCGAATTTTCAAAGCACAAATCTGATTCACTTCTGCTTCTCTGTTAAGAAGGATGAAAAATACAGTTTTCTAGCCCTTAAACAGCATCTGGGCTTCACACAAACTATAATTCCTGATGAAATGTGGGATATATTTGTGGATGAAGTGAAAAACTGTTGAGGATTTGTGAGTAAAACGTTTGTAAAACTCATCAGAAACTCGTAAACTCTGTTTTAACCGGACTCACGTGACTCTGAGCGAGTCTCGTTTTTCATTATCTGTGATGTTCCGCAGTGAATCCCAGTTTTCCCATAAAAGTCGCATCATGTTCCAGTTTTCACTTTTTCCTCTGGACTTTAGGAAGTTTTTGTTTCCAGTTTCCAAAGGGAAATATTCTTAATTACAACAGTGTTCAAATAAACGGGAATCACTGAACTCCTTAGATACGAATAATTAAGTCATGAAACCGTTTTACACATTCAGTAACCGTCCTGTCTCCTCCTGTCACCTCCTGTCTCCTCCTGTCACCTCCTGTCTCCTCCTGTCTCCTCCTCTCACCTCCTGTCTCCTCTCACCTCCTGTCTCCTCCTGTCTCCTGTCACCTCTTGTCTCCTCCTGTCTCCTGTCTCCTCCTCTCACCTCCTGTCTCCTCCTGTCTCCTCCTCTCACCTCCTGTCTCCTCCTGACTCCTCCTGACTCCTCTTGTCTCCTCCTGTCACCTCCTGTCTCCTCCTGTCACCTCTTGTCTCCTCCTGTCTCCTGTCTCCTCCTGTCTCCTCTTGTCTCCTCCTGTCACCTCCTGTCTCCTCCTGACTCCTCTTGTCTCCTCCTGTCTCCTCCTGTCACCTCCTGTCTCCTCCTGTCTCCTCCTGACTCCTCTTGTCTCCTCCTGTCTCCTCCTGTCTCCTCCTGTCACCTCCTGTCTCCTCCTGTCACCTCTTGTCTCCTCCTGTCACCTCTTGTCTCCTCCTGTCTCCTCCTCTCACCTCCTGTCTCCTCCTGTCACCTCTTGTCTCCTCCTGTCTCCTGTCTCCTCCTGTCTCCTCCTCTCACCTCCTGTCTCCTCCTGTCACCTCCTGTCTCCTCCTGTCTCCTCCTGTCTCCACATAGTTCGTATGAAGGGAAAATATTAAGAAATGCCACGACACCCTCACCACAGTCAGACGACTGCAGCCACTAACTTTACACTGTGGATATTTCATGTACGGTGTCATTAAAGGGAAAACTGGCCCCGTCTGAGATTACGACATCGTCAAGTTCTTGAATCTGAAAACCTCCAATCGGTCGATATCGGGACCAGTTACAGTATCGGAATCGGTATCAGATCTGCAAATGCTGGATCGGTGCCTCCCTGTTTTTAATATTCATGTTTTGTCTCCTGAGACTTGATGAAACAGAAAAGTCCAGGGGCCCCAGTCTGTGGTTTGGTCTCATTTTCACAACAGTCAGAACACTGTGGGTTAATCCGGGCGAACACTGCGATTTTTGACCCTTCTTGGGATCAACTTTTGCCTTAATCGGGTGTCGTGCTTCGTGCAGTAAACATGAGGTAATGTGAAGTGATGAATCCCTTTTGATCGGCAGTCGTAGGTCGAGAAAATCTGAGCCGAGAAATATAAACCCTGAGATTTGGTCGAACAGTTTGATCTGGAGCTGAGTGAAACCATCAAAAATCTCAGTGTTCGCCCGACTTTAGCCTCCTGATCTGAGTGTGCATGTTCTCCCTGTGGCAGAGTGGTTAGCCTGTCCCCCGACACCTGGACTCAGACTCAGACACTCAGAAGACACGGGTTTTAAAGAGTTTAATGAAAAAAGATCAGAAAAGTTTAACGCAGGAGGTTTGTGCCACACTCGGACTCTTCCTGCTTCCTGGTTCCTCCTCTGCTCTCTCCTCATTGGCCGCTCTTGTCCAGGCCCCGCCCCTGCTGCGCTCTAATTGGCCGGACGCCGCTGTAGTGTCCGTCGTCACTGGGGTAACGCTCGCGGATGCTCCGGACGCAGCAGCGCGGGATGATGGGCGTGGCCTGCGGGGGGGCGGGGCCGAACCTCCACAGGACGTACTGGGCGTAGGCGCGGTGCCGCAGCTCCCGCACGCTCCTGCGGGGGGCGCCCAGGGGCTCCTCGTACTGCAGACACGACTCCAGCAGAGGGCGCCACAGCACCAGACGCTCGAACACACGAGATGACGAGAGACAGGGGCCCGGGGCCACGCGGCAGCACAGCGCCTCCACCAGCGAGGAGGAGGGACTACAGCACGAGCACTGGCACCAGGGGGGCGGGGCCACGGAGGGCGGGGCCGCGGAGGGGGAGGAGTCAGAGGGTTTGTCGGACAGCGGGTGGATCTCGGGGTCCGACTGGAGCAGAGACACGACGGCCTGAAGACGCCCCGGGTCATCCTGCAGAGAGAGAGACCTGTGACCTGTGACCTGTGACCAGTGACCAGTGACCAGTGACCAGTGACCTTAGACCTTTGACCTTTGAGACCTGTGACCGAAAGACAACACTCGGCCTTTTTCCCACAGTCTGAAGTGTCCCTGTAGGTTTGTGGAGCTTCAGTTAATGTTTTTCTGTGGTAAATGTATAAATTCATGAAGAATTTATCCACAACAATCAAGGGAAGAAAGACGAAAGCTTAAAGTTGAACTCCGGCACATTTGAAGATTAAGTCGTTTCTAGAGGAGGTGGAATTCTGTCAAAAGCCAAAAAACGGCACAGATCAGTGTTTCCTCGGCGGAGATCTCACTGTGGCAGTGAGTCTGTCAAGGCAACAAACTAGTGTAGTGATGGGAGCAAGTTCTGAACTAGTGTAGTGATGGGGGCAAGTTCTGAACTTCCAGGTAAAACACCAATTTGCTTCACACTGAAGAAGCTTAACACCACTTTAACCCATCTGACAACAGCCACGAGTCTAACAAACCAAACGCTCTGCCTGGTTCACTCATTAGTGTCTGGAAACGTTAGAAAACAACTTTATAAGCACCTCACACTTCCCTCTGCTGATTTCCCACTGCACAGGCCAAAGCCCAAAAGACTCGGTCGCCAATGTCGTTTCTAATCCCACTTATTTACCAGTGAATTATATTTTTTGAAAAACGCTAAAACAATACATTCCAAAACATTTTCTTTCAACACTTTCAGTTTCTCTTCTTCTCCGTCAGGAGTCGATTCTCACTTGTTGCTTCTGGAGTCGGCGATCGAGTCTTTTGGGCTTTGGCCTGTGCAGTGGGACGTACCTGGCGGCTCTGGACGGACACGGGTTTGGCGTTCTGCAGATTCTTCTTCTGAGGCCTCTTCACCAAACGCACGAGCGGCTCATCCACAAAAGAGACGCACAGCACCCCCTGGAGGAGGGAGTTAGAAACGTCTGATCATAAATAACATAATCTCTTATATTAATCTTGTGTAAAAGCTCCAGACCCGCCCCCTTCACCCGGACCCGCCCCCTCCCACCAGACCCGCCCCCTTCACCCAGACCCCGCCCCCTCCCTCACCGTGGGCGTGTCCTGCACCGCCTCCACCTTCCTCTCCGAGTATCTCTGTCCCGCCTCCGCAGAGTAACACCTGGTGTCAATCAACCAGTCCAGAAACACCGTCGTCTGAGAGAAAAGAGAAGAGAGAAAAGAGAAGAGCGAGATGGAGAGGGGAGTAGAGGGAGAGAGGGAGAGTCGTCACTTAAGAAAACAGAGAGAAAGATGGAAGCATCAGTCCGGTCTCCGCTCCCTCCATCGCGCCTCGAGTCCAGTCAGACTCGTTTACTCCAGTGACACGAGTGAAACGAAGGAGCTCATCGTCTGTTGTGATGAAAATGTATATTCTCAGTCCGTGTTTGTGTAAATGAATGTGATCTTCCTAAGACCAGAGGAGTCGTGTGGAAAAGCTCAGTCTTCAGGACGTCTTTTGTCGTCTTAGTTTTCCTCAAAGTTAAGTTAAGTGGATGAGCACAAACCTGTGAACAAAAGTCACTCTGCTTTGACATGTAAATGGAGTTGTATTTCTGTACAAATGCTCAGAGCTCAGATGCTGTGGAAGAAAAGGGGAAAGGAGAGGAGGAGGGGAGGAGCTGAGACGCTCGAGGAGACACTGGGGGAGAGGCCAGGGCAGGTCTCGGCTCTGTCCATTTCAGCTGTAACAACAATAAATCTGTTTTCCAAAAGCTCATCGGGTTTCGCAGATGGATTAATTATTTTTTCAGGAGCAGGAGAAATTGTCAAGAGGAAAAAAACCCCAAAGAAGATAAATTATGGGGACGCCCAAATGAGCCTGATGGGGCTGGACTGTGGCTGTGCTTCAGCAGTGTGAAAGTGAAAACAGTACAGGACTTTCTCTGAGACAGAATCTGTAGTTTGAAGTGTTCCTCTGACTGCAGCCTGTGTGTTTATGTGTTAAATCTAAATGTGGTGTAAGTGTCTGGAGCCTGACCAGGGCGTAGTAGGACAGAGTGGAGCCGATGTAGAGCAGGAGCTGGAGGAAGCTGAAGCGTCCGGCCTGGAACAGACACGACCACAACACAAATCAGAAAAAATTAAACTAAAATTAAAGACGAATGATTAAACTGATTTTGGGGCGTTCCTCAGACCTCCCCAAAGACGAGCACATCGAAACGGATCCCGAAAGCTTTAAACAGCGTCCTCTCCTCCAGACCGTTCACCACATGGAACCGAGCGAACCTGGAACAGACCTGGGTTAGACCTGGTTTAGTCCTGGTCCAGTCCTGGTCCAGACCTGTAGTTGAGTCCTGGTCCAGTCCTGGTCCAGACCTGCAGTTGAGTCCTGGTCTAGTCCTGGTCCAGACCTGTAGTTGAGTCCTGGTCTAGTCCTGGTCCAGACCTGTAGTTGAGTCCTGGTCCAGTCCTGGTCCAGTCCTGTAGTTGAGTCCTGGTCTAGTCCTGGTCCAGACCTGTAGTTGAGTCCTGGTCCAGTCCTGGTCTAGACCTGCAGTTGAATCCTGGTCTAGTCCTGGTCCAGACCTGTAGTTGAGTCCTGGTCCAGTCCTGGTCCAGACCTGTAGTTGAGTCCTGGTCCAGTCCTGGTCCAGACCTGCAGTTGAGTCCTGGTCTAGTCCTGGTCCAGACCTGTAGTTGAGTCCTGGTCTAGTCCTGGTCCAGACCTGTAGTGGAGTCCTGGTCTAGTCCTGGTCCAGACCTGTAGTTGAGTCCTGGTCTAGTCCTGGTCCAGACCTGCAGTTGAGTCCTGGTCTAGTCCTGGTCCAGACCTGTAGTTGAGTCCTGGGGACAGGGTCTTGTTGGACAGTTTCTGGTCCACTCGTCTGAAGCTGTACTGGGGCAGGCAGCGGCGGGTCAGAGGGTCCAGGTCACAGTCCCACTTAATCTGCACCGCGATGACGCCCCCCTGTGGACAGAGTGCGTTACTGCACAGACCAGAGGAACGGATCGAAACCAGAGCATCGATGTGTCTGTGCAGCACAAGAATATGGACCAGAGGAACCACCCTGTGTCTGCCGCAAACAGCAGAGAGATCCAACAGATCAGAGAGATCCAACAGATCAGAGCGATCCAACAGATCATAGAGATCCAACAGATCATAGAGATCCAACAGATCAGAGAGATCCAACAGATCAGAGCGATCCAACAGATCATAGAGATCCAACAGATCAGAGCGATCCAACAGATCATAGAGATCCAACAGATCAGAGAGATCCAACAGATCAGAGCGATCCAACAGATCAGAGAGATCCAACAGATCAGAGAAATCCAACAGATCATAGAGATCCAACAGATCAGAGAGATCCAACAGATCAGAGAGATCCAACAGATCAGAGAGATCCAACAGATCAGAGAGATCCAACAGATCAGAGAGATCCAACAGATCAGAGAGATCCAACAGATCACAGAGATCCAACAGATCAGAGTGTGGAGGCAAAACAACTTTCTCCAGCTAAACTCAGACAGAAGCCGTCATCTTTGGCCACAGAAACACAGAGACAGTGTCAGCGTCACCTGAGTTTTAGAGAGAGAGACCTCCAGTCTCCAGTGTCTCTCTCTCTCTCTAAAACCTTTAAATCAGGTGAGAAATCTCAGGGTAATAATGGACTCAGACTTCAACAGTCACTGTCTAAAAGCCACGGTGTAAAGCAGACTCAGACTCTGAGACCAGTAGGTGCATCTGCAGATCAACAGTTCCCTCCAGCTGCCTGTGAGTGACACTGAAGTATCAGAGTCCCGTCCCCCGTGGAAAAGCTTGGGCAGGATGTGAAGACGCTGCTGCTGAATCCACGGGTTCATCACAGGCCCAGAGTCGGGAACTACACCACAAGTCATCACCCGCAGGTTTCTAAACCTCTTACAGTAAACGGGAATAGAGCCGGAAGATTCTAAAGCTGCTCTGCTTGTGTCAAAGTCTCTCTGAGGCCCAGAGTCCATCTGTGACATGTTAGAGCCACAGGAACCGTCTGCAGGAGCTCAGGGACCAGACTCCTGCTGGAGTCCTGGTTCAGTCCTGATTCACCCCTGGTTCAGCCCTGGTTCAGTCCTGGTTCAGTCCTGGTTCAGCCCTGGTTCAGCCCTGGTTCAGCCCTGGTTCAGTCCTGGTTCAGTCCTGGTTCAGTCCTGGTTCAGTCCTGGTTCAGCCCTGGTTCAGCCCTGGTTCAGCCCTGGTTCAGCCCTGGTTCAGCCCTGGTTCAGTCCTGGTTCAGTCCTGGTTCAGTCCTGGTTCAGTCCTGGTTCAGTCCTGGTTCAGCCCTGGTTCAGCCCTGGTTCAGCCCTGGTTCAGTCCTGGTTCAGCCCTGGTTCAGCCCTGGTTCAGTCCTGGTTCAGTCCTGGTTCAGCCCTGGTTCAGCCCTGGTTCAGCCCTGGTTCAGTCCTGGTTCAGTCGTGGTTCAGCCCTGGTTCAGCCCTGGTTCAGTCCTGGTTCAGTCCTGGTTCAGCCCTGGTTCAGTCCTGGTTCAGTCCTGGTTCAGCCCTGGTTCAGTCCTGGTTCAGTCCTGGTTCAGCCCTGGTTCAGCCCTGGTTCAGCCCTGGTTTAGTCCTGGTTCAGCCCTGGTTCAGTCCTGGTTCAGCCCTGGTTCAGTCCTGGTTCAGTCCTGGTTCAGCCCTGGTTCAGCCCTGGTTTAGTCCTGGTTCAGCCCTGGTTCAGTCCTGGTTCAGCCCTGGTTCAGTCCTGGTTCAGTCCTGGTTCAGCCCTGGTTTAGTCCTGGTTCAGCCCTGGTTCAGCCCTGGTTCAGTCCTGGTTCAGCCCTGGTTCAGTCCTGGTTCAGTCCTGGTTCAGTCCTGGTTCAGCCCTGGTTCAGCCCTGGTTCAGTCCTGGTTCAGCCCTGGTTCAGCCCTGGTTCAGTCCTGGTTCAGTCCTGGTTCAGCCCTGGTTCAGTCCTGGTTCAGCCCTGGTTCAGCCCTGGTTTAGTCCTGGTTCAGTCCTGGTTCAGTCCTGGTTCAGCCCTGGTTCAGTCCTGGTTCAGTCCAGAGTCAGGACTAATCTCAGGGAGTCAGTTTCAGTTTCCTGCAGCTCAAACCTGAACATTCTGAACATGTGAGACAAACTCAGACTCAGGTTCAGTTCAGCTGCGTCTCACTCACAGGTTTTTATTCTGAGCTCTTCGCTCTCATTTAATGTGTTTTAAATTTTATGATGATTCTTTAGGTTTTGATTTGTTTGTATTGCGATTCTGTAAAGCACTTTGAGTTACTTTGTGCATGAACTGTGTGCACAAATAAACTCTCTTTGCCCTATAAGGGTGTAAATGTGCCCTCTGAGCCTGTGCCCCTCATATTTACTTTATATTTACTGTGTTGCTTCTTTGGCTCTTTGGTTTTGAGCTCACAGGAGGAAGCAGGAAGGCCCTGTTGGTTCAGATATGCTGCGGCTCCGAGATGTAAAAGAGGATCTGGAGAAAGTCATTTCCTTAAATATAAAAATACACTTTTAAACGCTGACAGTTCATTTCCCTGTGAGCCTCAGACGCTGCAGGTTTAGGGGGAGCTGCTCAGGCAGAGGAGAAACCGGGATGACACGAGGTGGGACGTGGAATCTGCTCGAGTGTAACTTGAACACACTAAAGGATTCAGAGCTTTAATGGTGACGCAGAGACGCTGGGACAGTTACAGGTCTGACCCGGTTTGGTGGACAGAACCTGGACTAAACGTGGGTCAGAATGTTACATGAGGTCAGTTTCAGTTTGTAGAAATAAAGTCGAGAAGAAAAGTCCAAACGTGGAGGAAGTGTGTGTGAGCTGAAAAACCGAATCCCTCCATCCACAACACAGAGACACAGACGCTTCAGGCAGGAGGAAGGACGTTTTCTGACACTTTAAACCTTCCTTTAATTTGAAGCAGGAATAATTGTCCCTAATGAAGTTGGAAACATCTGTAGTTTCCAGTGGAATTCCTCCAGCTCATGGACATGGAGAAAACATTACTGGAAAAACATTATAAGATTCTTTAGGAGCCCAACAAAGTAAATATAAAAATTCAAATACTGAATGTTGGAGGAAATGTGGATCTATGGAGGCGAAACATGTTCATGTGTTTTGGGAATATCCGACATTCCGACTCTACTGGTCTGGAATAAAAGTCTAAACGGTGTTTTTGGGGTTCAGTTTCATGACTTTCCATCTGTGTGTTTGGGTACAAACTAATGCTGTCAAACGATTATATTTTTAAATCAGATTAATCACAGTTAATTATTCTTCTCTAAAAAAATGACAAAAATCCAATTTCTTATCATAAAGTTATATTATTGACATGTTTCTCTCGGTGTAGTTTTGTCGTTGGTGCAGCGTCGTCGTTTCTGCCGCTGAATCAAACCCGTGTTTTGCTTTATGTTGGTGTTTTGAACCTGTGCTTCTGTGGAAAGTTCATCGCTGCGACATCTGCAGACGACCTCAGTTTATCTAAAGTCCCGTATGAACAGACCTGATCACTGACCTAATCACCATCCGCACTTTAACAGAGGAGCGTTCAGAATAAACTGGGATTAATCTGCGTTAGAAAAACATTAGTGCGATAGTTTTTTGTGATTATCACGTATGTGTTAACACGTTAACATTGACACAGTCTTAGACCAAGGAGGGAATATTAAACTATTAGAGGCCAGCGAGAAATCAGTAACTAGGAAATGGATAAATCCCCTCCAACACCGAGGACTGGTTCAGTGGAGATTTGGAAATATTTCAAATGGAAAAGTTGACATTTACTCTAAGAATCCATCTTCTCCCGCTTAATCCGGCTGGGTCACAGGGGCAGTTTGCTGCCCAAACCTAATAGCACCTGACCCCCTATGACCCCCTCTGCAGGTGGAGCCACAGGAGGGTGGACGTCATGGTCCTTGATGTTAGTTCAGGTGCTGCAGGTTTTGGGTTGATGGGGGAAACCGGAGCCTGGAGGAAACCCATCCAGACACGGGGAGAACATGCAAACTCCACACAGAAAGGCCCGGGCGACCCGGGGATCGAACCCGCAACCTTCTTGCTGTGAGGCCTGAGTGTTGCCACTCAGCCACCGTGCTGCCAAAAGGAAAATGACTTTTCTGAAATGTTACTGAATGTAAAGATGTCAACCTTTTCTAATAAAAACATAATAATAATAATAATTAAAAAAACCTTCATTTCACTAAATAAAACTGTGCTCTTTTATTTGTGTGAATCTGATCACAACTGTTGGGTCATTTATATCTCTTTTCCACCGCAACGAACCAGGTGCCGGTGTTGGTGCTTCCTGCCGATTATCTAAGAACCGGTTTGTTTTTCCACCAGCTGAGAGCCGGAGCAGAGCTACGTCACTACGTCGCTGCGTCACTGCGTCACTGCACGAGCTGCTGTCCTAGAACCAACAGCTTCGATAAAAACAGTGGAGGACGATCACTGCAGATCTGTTCTGCTGATGTTCATTTTACAAACGTTCGTGTCCATCCAAAGACGAAACACACAACTCTTCATCACTGCTATGGGCAAAGGCTGCGTTCCCAAAGAAAAGTAAATGTATCTGCACAGGCTGAAGCTCGACTCCGCTGATGAGTTTTATGTAATAAATACACTAAAATCAGTGTCGAGACCAGGAAATCCCATCGCACAAGACGCACAGGGGCGTCTGAATTCAAACGCAAAGGCATCACGGCATTACGCACGACTTCTTATAGACACTATAACCCCGCCCCTCGCACTATAGCCCCACCCCTCGCACTATAGCCCCGCCCCTCGCACTATAGCCCCGCCCCTCGCACCTACGTCACCGGTTCTTGTTTCTGGCCAGGCCTTTAGTTGGTTCTGAGTTGAACCGGTTCTTCAGGGCCAGAGTCGGTTTATTTGTGTGGAAAAACAAAGAACTGGTTCAAGTTTTGGCTCCAAACCAGCACCAGAACTGCCCTGGAGGAAAAGG
>CM060661.1:39401812-39446812 GCA_030686955.1 Odontamblyopus rebecca
GGCCTCCCGACAGTTTGAAATACAAAAGTATAAAAGTATAAAATGTCCAACACGATTCAGAGTCACTTTTACACCAAACTCCCTTCACCTTCACTCCACAGGCCACTAAAAAACTGCACTGAGGCTGAAAGGTCCAGAAGAGACGAGCAGCCTGGAGGTTTGAGCCACATGGAACCACATGTGTTAAAGGGAAAACTGTTCCCCCGGTTCCACCTGGGACAGAACCGTCTGAAGTGTTCCTGCTGTGGGCTCCGGGCTCCTCTGAGCCTCGTCTGAAGTGTTCCTGCTGTGGGCTCTGGGCTCCTGAGGCTCGTCTGAAGTGTTCCTGCTGTGGGCTCCGGGCTCCTGAGGCTCGTCTGAAGTGTTCCTGCTGTGGGCTCCGGGCTCCTCTGAGGCTCGTCTGAAGTGTTCCTGCTGTGGGCTCTGGGCTCCTCTGAGGCTCGTCTGGGCCTTTGGGAGTTTTCTTTAGATTTGGTCCTTCAGAGGTGGAGGAGCGAGAGCAGAACTTTAGAAATCAAACGCGCTGGTTTTAAATGGAGGCTCTGAAAATGCAGTCATGTGTTTGTTCAGGGCCTGACGGTGCTGATGGGACAGTTTTTATCACATGTTTTTAAGGCTTTTTGTAAAGACTCTGTGATTTTAAGAGATGTGAGATACAAGGGTCAAACAATAATTAATATGAGAGATGATCATGGAATAGAAATAGATTTTTTGCAGCTCGCGGTGTTAAGTTATTGTAAATTTGACAAAAATGTTGTATCTGAAGTATTGCTCCACATTTCACATATAATCCCACAGTTTGGACGTGTGTCTAAAATCCTGTGGTGTCGCGGCTGATATGAGGAAACAGAACCTCGACACGCGACGATTCAGGCGACGTGAGCTTAGATTTATTTCAGACATTACGGTGTGTGGAGTTTAAAAACACAGTGGAGCACTTCCTGTATCACCACATGATGACATCACAAGGTGGAGCAGAGTGTTTTCAGTTTGAGAGAAGAAAAGGGTTTGTGTTCAGAGGAAAATAAATGAATACAAATGAAATAAATGTTGAAAAGTTTTTTACTGAGCTGTAAACGTGTGGGTCAGAGGTGCTCGGCAGGAGACAGCGCCCCCTCCTGGTGCCAACGCACAGGCCCAGAGCCGACAACAGGAGCAGACCTGGAGCCCGGACCAGAGCCCGGACCAGACCTGGAGCCAGGACCAGACCTGGAGCCAGGACCAGACCTGGAGCCCGGACCAGAGCCCGGACCAGACCTGGAGCCAGGACCAAACCTGGAGCCCGGACCAGACCTGGAGCCCGGACCAGACCTGGAGCCCGGATCAGACCTGGAGCCCGGACCAGACCTGGAGCCCGGACCAGACCTGGAGCCCGGACCAGACCTGGAGCCCGGATCAGACCTGGAGCCCGGATCAGACCTGGAGCCCGGATCAGACCTGGAGCCCGGACCAAACCTGGAGATAAACACAGGTTTAATACAGAGAGCAGAGCCAGAACTAAACCAGGTCTAAACCAGGTCTAAACCAGGACTAAAACCAGATTTGACCATAACTAAAACCGGGCTAAATCATGTCTAAACCAGGACTAAACCGGAACTAAACCAGATCTAAAACCGCATTAAACTAGGTTAAAAAATGAGCTAAACTAGGACTAAAACCAGACTAAACCAGGACTAAACCAGGTCTAAATCAGGACTAAACCAGGACTAAACCAGGTCTAAATCAGGACTAAACCAGGACTAAACCAGGTCTAAATCAGGACTAAACCAGGACTAAACCAGGTCTAGAGCAGATCTAGAGGAGCAGAGGATGGACCTGTTTGATGGCTCAGAGGAGGCGCAGGTCCAGGAGGCGCAGGGCCAGATGTTCCTCATTTCGCAGCGTCTCACACACTTAAGGAGGAACAGCGGGTCCATGAAGATGCCGCTCCTCCTCTCGCTCTCCTCCCTGAAACACAAACACACAAACACTGCACCTCCTCAAACACACACACAAACACTGCACCTCCTCAAACACACAAACACTGCACCTCCTCAAACACACAAACACACAAACACTGCACCTCCTCAAACACACAAACACACAAACACTGCACCTCCTCAAACACTGCACCTCCTCAAACACACAAACACACAAACACTGCACCTCCTCAAACACACAAACACACAAACACTGCACCTCCTCAAACACACAAACACACAAACACTGCACCTCCTCAAACACACAAACACACAAACACTGCACCTCCTCAAACACACAAACACACAAACACTGCACCTCCTCAAACACTGCACCTCCTCAAACACACAAACACACAAACACTGCACCTCCTCAAACACACAAACACACAAACACTGCACCTCCTCAAACACACAAACACACAAACACTGCACCTCCTCAAACACACAAACACACAAACACTGCACCTCCTCAAACACACAAACACACAAACACTGCACCTCCTCAAACACACAAACACACAAACACTGCACCTCCTCAAACACACAAACGCTGCACCTCCTCAAACACACAAACACACAAACACTGCACCTCCTCAAACACACAAACACTGCGCCTCCTCAAAAACACAGCACTCCCTCTTCAGGAGGCGCTGGGCCATGTTGTTTTTCACCTGAGACGGTCGAACTTCTCCCCGTGAAACTGTCGGACGCAGAACTGAGCGAAGTCCGAGTCCGAGATCTGAGACGAGGAGGTCCAGAGGAGGTCCTGCATCTCCTGCACCAGAGCGGAGGAGGAGGTCTGAGGGGTCTGTAGGAGAGAGAACAATGAGAGGAGGAGCGAGAAGGTCCAGAGGAGGAGCGAGAAGGTCCAGAGGAGGAGCGAGAAGGTCCAGAGGAGGAGCGAGAGGGTCCAGAGGAGGTCCTGCACCAGAGCGGAGGAGGAGGTCTGAGGGGTCTGTAGGAGAGAGAACAATGAGAGGAGGAGTGAGAAGGTCCAGAGGAGGAGCGAGAAGGTCCAGAGGAGGAGCGAGAAGGTCCAGAGGAGGTCCAGAGGAGGTCCTGCACCAGAGCGGAGGAGGAGGACTGAGGAGTCTCCAAGGAAAAGAACAATGAGGAGGAGAGAGGAGAGGAGGAGGTAGAAGGAAGAGATGAGGAGGTCCTTCCCTTTTCACCTCCTTCTGTCAGTGAGCAGGAGGCGTCTGGGGAGGGAGAGCACCTGTCTGTGGTGGGGGAGCACCTGTCGGGGTCGCTCCTGTCGTACCTGGAGGATCTCCTGCAGGAGCTCGACGGTTCTCCGTACGCTCGCCTCGTTGCGCCTCCTCCTCCTCCTCTCGCTCCTCTTCGCCTCCTTCAGCCTGTGGATCTCCTCACCCTGCTCCTCCTGCTGCCGGGACAGAGCGCTCCACTCCCCACTGGAACAACAGAGACCTGGAAAAGTCCTGGGAAAGTCCTGGGAAAGTCCTGGAACAGTCCTAGAAAAGTCCTTAGAAAAGTCCTGGAACAGTCCTGGGATAGTCGTGGAACAGTCGTGAAAGAGTCCTGGAAAAGTCCTGGGGTAAACCTGGAAAAGTCCTGGGGTAAACCTGGGAAAGTCCTGGGAATGTCCTGGAACAGTCCTGGAAAAGTCCTGGGATAGACCTGAAAAAGTCCTGGAATAGACCTGGGATAGTCCTGGAATAGTCCTGGGATAGTCCTGGAATAGACCTGGAATAGTCCTGGAAAAGTCCTGGTTCAGATCTGAAAAGCGTTACCTGAGATTGTCCGTGAGCTCCTCAGATTTCACTTTCTCCTCGTTCAGATCCAAAGTTCTCCTGCTCAGGTCCTCCAACTGCCTGGACAACCTCCCCGTCTCCTGCACAAACAGACCTGGTTCAGTCCCGGTCCCGATCCGGTCCTGGTTTAGTCCCGGTCCAGTCCCGGTCCAGTCCCGGTCCAGTCCTGGTCCAGACCTGGTCCAGGCTCTGGTTGGTCCTCCTCACGTTCCTGCAGGTCAGCCTGGTGGCCCGTGTGTGGTGGTAGTGCTCCCCCTGGCGGGCGCTCAGGTCTCGGATGGCGTCCCGGAGCCAGTCCGCCTGCCCCAGGGCGTCCGTGACCTCCTCCAGGCACCTGTCGTTCTGCGCCACCTTCCCCTTCCACAGCGACAGGAGCGCCGCCTGCTCCACCTGCCGCACCTCCTGCCGCCTCTCCCACACCAGCCTGAGACAGTGGCAGAGTGGTTAGCTTTAGTTTGGTTCAGTCCTGGTTCAGTCCCAGTTTGAACTATTGTGTGTGTGTTTCTCTGTGTGTGTGTACGTATAGTGTGTGTGTGTGTGTGTTTGTTTCTCTGTGTGTGTGTACGTGTAGTGTACGTGTAGTGTGTGTGTGTGTGTGTGTTTGTTTCTCTGTGTGTGTGTGTGTTTGTTTCTCTGTGTGTGTGTGTGTTTGTGTGTTTGTTTCTCTGTGAGTGTGTACGTGTAGTGTGTGTGTGCGTGTACGTGTAGTGTGTGTAGTGTGTGTGTGTTTCTCTGTGTACGTGTAGTGTGTGTAGTGTGTGTGTGTGTGTTTCTCTGTGAGTGTGTACGTGTAGTGTGTGTGTGTGTGTACGTGTAGTGTGTGTGTGTTTGTGTGTTTGTTTCTCTGTGAGTGTGTACGTGTAGTGTGTGTGTGTGTTTGTGTGTTTGTTTCTCTGTGAGTGTGTACGTGTAGTGTGTGTGTGTGTGTGTTTGTGTGTGTTTCTCTGTGTGTGTTTCTCTGTGTGTGTTTCTCTGTGTGTGTTTCTCTGTGTGTGTTTCTCTGTGTGTGTGTGTTTCTCTGTGTGTTTCTCTGTGTGTGTTTGTGTGTGTTTGTGTGTGTTTCTCTGTGTGTGTTTCTCTGTGCGTGTGTGTGTGTGTGTGGTTGTAGTGTGTGTGTGTGTGTGTGTTTCTCTGTGTGTGTGTACGTGTAGTGTGTGTGTGTGTGTTTGTTTCTCTGTGTGTGTGTACGTGTATGTGTGTGTGTGTGTGTTTGTTTCTCTGTGTGTGTGTACGTGTAGTGTGTGTGTGTGTGTTTGTTTCTCTGTGTGTGTGTACGTGTAGTGTGTGTGTGTGTGTGTGTGTTTCTCTGTGTGTGTTTCTCTGTGTGTGTATCTCTGTGTGTGTGTGTATCTCTCTGTGTGTGTTTCTCTGTGTGTGTTTCTCTGTGTGTGTGTGTGTCTGTTTGTGTTTCTGTGTGTGTGTTTCTGTGTGTGTTTCTCTGTGTGTGTTTCTCTGTGTGTGTTTCTCTGTGTGTGTTTCTCTGTGTGTGTTTCTCTGTGTGTGTTTCTCTGTGTGTGTTTCTCTGTGTGTTTCTCTGTGTGTGTTTCTCTGTGTGTTTCTCTGTGTGTTTCTCTGTGTTTCTCTGTGTGTGTTCTCTGTGTGTGTTTCTCTGTGTGTGTTTCTCTGTGTGTTTCTCTGTGTGTGTGTACGTGTGTGTGTTTCTCTGTGTGTGTTTCTCTGTGTGTGTTTCTCTGTGTGTGTTTCTCTGTGTGTTTCTCTGTGTGTGTTTCTCTGTGTGTGTTACTATGTGAGTGTTTCTCTGTGTGTGTTTCTCTGTGTGTGTTCTCTGTGTGTTTCTCTGTGTGTTTCTCTGTGTGTTTCTCTGTGTGTTTCTCTGTGTGTGTGTTCTCTGTGTGTGTTCTGTGTGTTTCTCTGTGTGTTTTCTCTGTGTGTTTCTCTGTGTGTGTTTCTCTGTGTGTGTTTCTCTGTGTGTGTTTCTCTGTGTGTGTGTGTGTTTCTCTGTGTGTTTCTCTGTGTGTTTCTCTGTGTGTGTTTCTCTGTGTGTGTGTGTTACTTTTTGTGTTTCTCTGTGTGTGTTTCTCTGTGTGTTTCTCTGTGTGTGTTTCTCTGTGTGTGTTTCTCTGTGTGTGTTTCTCTGTGTGTGTTTCTCTGTGTGTGTTTCTCTGTGTGTGTGTGTTTCTCTGTGTGTTTCTCTGTGTGTGTTTCTCTGTGTGTGTGTGTTACTTTTTGTGTTTCTCTGTGTGTGTTTCTCTGTGTGTTTCTCTGTGTGTGTTTCTCTGTGTGTTTCTCTGTGTGTGTGTCTGTGTGTGTTTCTCTGTGTGTGTTTCTCTGTGTGTGTGTGTTACTTTTTGTGTTTCTCTGTGTGTGTTTCTCTGTGTGTTTCTCTGTGTGTGTTTCTCTGTGTGTTTCTCTGTGTGTGTTTCTCTGTGTGTGTTTCTCTGTGTGTTTCTCTGTGTGTGTTTCTCTGTGTGTGTGTCTCTGTGTGTGTGTTTCTGTGTGTGTGTTTCTCTGTGTGTTTCTCTGTGTGTGTTTCTCTGTGTGTGTTTCTCTGTGTGTTTCTCTGTGTGTGTTTCTCTGTGTGTGTTTCTCTGTGTGTGTTTCTCTGTGTGTGTTTCTCTGTGTGTGTTTCTCTGTGTGTGTTTCTCTGTGTGTGTGTGTTACTTTTTGTGTTTCTCTGTGTGTGTTTCTCTGTGTGTTTCTCTGTGTGTGTTTCTCTGTGTGTTTCTCTGTGTGTGTTTCTCTGTGTGTGTTTCTCTGTGTGTGTGTGTTTGTGTGTGTGTTTCTCTGTGTGTGTTTCTCTGTGTGTGTTTCTCTCTGTGTGTTTCTCTGTGTGTGTTTCTCTGTGTGTTTCTCTGTGTGTGTGTGTTTGTGTGTGTGTTTCTCTGTGTGTGTTTCTCTCTGTGTGTTTCTCTGTGTGTGTGTTTCTCTGTGTGTGTTTCTCTGTGTGTGTGTGTTTGTGTGTGTGTTTCTCTGTGTGTTTCTCTGTGTGTGTTTCTCTGTGTGTGTTTCTCTGTGTGTGTGTGTTTGTGTGTGTGTTTCTCTGTGTGTGTGTGTTACTTTTTGAGCCGTTTGTTTTTGCGTTGCTCCTTTTCGTCGGTCACTTTCTCCAGCGTGGCCTCGTGCTCCTGCTCCTGTCGGACCAGATCCTGATCCAAGTCTGAGATCTGAGCCACGAGCTGCGCCCTCTGCTGGTCGAACCGCTCCTCTGCAACACACACACAAACATACACGAATACACACACAAATATACACACACAAATATACACGAATACACACACAAATGTACACACACAAATATACACGAATACACACACAAATGTACACACACAAATATACACACACAAATATACACACACAAATATACACACACAAATATACACACAAATATACACACACAAATATACACGAATACACACACAAATATACACGAATACACACAAATATACACACAAATATACACACACAAATATACACACACAAATAAACACACACAAATATACATGAATACACACACAAATATACACACACAAATATACACGAATACACACACAAATATACACACAAATATACACTAATACACACACAAATATACACACAAATATACACACACAAATATACACACACAAATATACACGAATACACACACAAATGTACACACAAAAATAAACACACAAAAAGAAACACACAAAAATAGACACGAAGAAACACACAAAAAAATACACACACAAATACACACACAAATAAACACACACAAACATACACGAATACACACACAAATATACACACACAAATATACACGAATACACACACAAATGTACACACACAAATATACACGAATACACACACAAATGTACACACACAAATATACACACACAAATATACACACACAAATATACACGAATACACACACAAATAAACACACACAAATATACACACACAAATGTACACACACAAATGTACACACACAAATATACACACACAAATATACACACACAAATATACACACACAAATGTACACACACAAATGTACACACACAAATATACACACACAAATATACACGAATACACACACAAATATACACACAAATATACACACACAAATATACACGAATACACACACAAATATACACGAATACACACAAATATACACACAAATATACACACACAAATATACACACACAAATAAACACACACAAATAAACACACACAAATATACACACACAAATATACACGAATACACACACAAATATACACACACAAATACACACAAATATACACACAAATATACACACACAAATATACACACACAAATAAACACACACAAATATACATGAATACACACACAAATATACACACAAATATACACACACAAATATACACACACAAATAAACACACACAAATAAACACACACAAATATACACACACAAATATACACGAATACACACACAAATATACACACAAATATACACACGCCCTCTGCTGGACGAACCGCTCCTCTGCAACATACACACACATATAGATAAACACACACAGGTCATGTCTCTCTGTGGTGTCGGGGCCCCACAGCAGTGCAGAGGACCCGGCCTCTGGGAGTCTCTGAGGGGGACTGGACACTGCACCGACCGGGGAGTCCGGTGCTGCTGGGGACTTCAACGCCCACGTGGGCGACAGTGACACCTGGAGAGGGGTGATCGGGAGGAACAGCCTCCCTGATCTGAACCCGAGCGGACTCTGTTATTGGACTCTGTGCCGGAAGCCGGAAAGACCTGGCAGGCCCAAGTGTATCGTGAGGGTCTGTTGGGAACGTCTGGCGGAACCTCTGTCGGTGCGGCCTTCAACTCACACCTCCGGGAGCTTCTCCCTGATCCCGGGGGAGGCTGGGACATGGAGTCCGGCTTCGTTCTCGGCCTCTATTGTCGGTGCCGCTCGTAGCTGTGGCCGTCAGGTCTGTGGAGCCTGTCACCCTCACGTGTTCTGAGGAGGAGGCAGAGTCTGGGGACTCGGACTCATCCATCGCTGAAGTCCTGAGGTGGTTAAAGCTCCTGTCCCTCCTCACCTGCCCCTCCTCACCTGCCCCTCCTCACCTGGCCCTCCTCACCTGTCCCTCCTCACCTGTCCCTCCTCACCTGCCCCTCCTCACCTGCCCCTCCTCACCTGTCCTCCTCACCTGTCCTCCTCACCTGTCCCTCCTCACCTGCCCCTCCTCACCTGTCCTCCTCACCTGTCCCTCCTCACCTGTCCCTCCTCACCTGCCCCTCCTCACCTGCCCCTCCTCACCTGTCCTCCTCACCTGTCCCTCCTCACCTGCCCCACCTCACCTGGGCCTCCTCACCTGTCCTCCTCACCTGCCCCTCCTCACCTGTCCTCCTCACCTGTCCTCCTCACCTGTCCTCCTCACCTGTCCCTCCTCACCTGTCCCTCCTCACCTGTCCCTCCTCACCTGTCCCTCCTCACCTGCCCCTCCTCACCTGCCCCTCCTCACCTGTCCTCCTCACCTGTCCCTCCTCACCTGCCCCTCCTCACCTGTCCTCCTCACCTGCCCCTCCTCACCTGCCCCTCCTCACCTGCCCCTCCTCACCTGCCCCTCCTCACCTGGCCCTCCTCACCTGTCCCTCCTCACCTGTCCCTCCTCACCTGCCCCTCCTCACCTGCCCCTCCTCACCTGCCCCTCCTCACCTGTCCTCCTCACCTGTCCTCCTCACCTGTCCCTCCTCACCTGCCCCTCCTCACCTGTCCCTCCTCACCTGCCCCTCCTCACCTGTCCTCCTCACCTATCAGCGTGCTCCTGTGGCGGGCGTCCTGTATGCTCCTCTGCAGTTCCTCCTCTCTCCTCCTCTGCGCCTCCTCTCTGCTCCTCCTCTCGTCCTGGCTGTGCCTCCTCTGCTCCTTCAGCTGCTCCAGCTCTAGCACGATGCTCCTCTCTGTCTGGGCCAGTGTTTGACAGGGCGGCTGCAGGTGCAATTTCTGCTCCTTCTGCAGGAGGACGAGCTTCTCCTGGAGCAGAGCCTCTTCACGGGACAACAGCTCCTCTTCCTTCTCCAGCCTGGACCCACACAGGACCAAAACCAGGTCTGAACCAGGACTGAACCAGGTCTAAACCAGGTCTAAACAAGGACCAAAACCAGGTCTGAACCAGGACTGAACCAGGTCTAAACCAGGACAGAACAAGGACCAAAACCAGGTCTAAACCTGGTCTAAACTAGGACTAAACCAGGACAGAACAAGGACCAAAACCAGGTCTAAACCTGGTCTCAACTAGGACTAAACCAGGACTAAACCAGGTCTAAACCAGGACTAAACCAGGACTGAACCAGGACTGAACCAGGACTAAACCAGGTCTAAACCAGGATTAAACCAGGACTGAACCAGGACTAAACCAGGTCTAAACCAGGTACAGGTCTAAACCAGGACTAAACAAGGACCAGAACCAGGACTAAACCAGGGCTAAATCAGGACTAAACCAGGACTAAACCAGGACTAAACCAGGACTAAATAAGGTCTAAACCACAACTAAACAAGGACCAAAACCAGGTCTAAACCAGGACTGAACCAGGACTAAACCAGGAATAAGCCAGGACTAAACCAAGATTAAACCAGGACTGAACCAGGTCTAAACCAGGTCTAAACCAGGTCTAAACCAGGACTAAACCAGGTCTAAACCAGGTCTAAACCAGGTCTAAACCAGGACTAAACCAGGACTAAACCAGGTCTAAACCAGGTCTAAACCAGGTCTAAACCAGGTCTAAACCAGGACTAAACCAGGTCTAAACCAGAACTAAAACTTTTATTATTTTTTATCTATTATTACCAACTACCAAAAAATCATGGATGTCCCGTTTTTTTTATTTTGAAATTCGTGTCACCCTAGTATAGTCACATTTTCTTTGTGTTTTGGTCATTTTTAAACAGCTTTTCTGTATTTTACTTAACAAATGACAGTTTATGCGTCTCTTTACTGTTGACAGGGATCAAATTGGTCAAAAAAGGGACACCTGGAACATTTCTTGTATAAAACTGGGACAAATCAGTGGTTTTGTATAAATCTGCTGGGACAGGGGACAGAGGGCTCCAAACTGGGACTGCCCCGGGTAAACAGGGACGTCTGGACACTCTAAACAAGTTTTTCTTTTAAAGTATGGACTGAATAGTAGCTGTGTCTGAAATAAAAAATAAGAATTTCGCCAGATTAAACACATAGTGCACCCTCTAGTGGCCGCTAACGCACACTACACTTAACAGTTAACTAGCTAACGGTTTATTCAAAACGGATTTAATCAAATAATTTACGAATGACAAGGACTGAAATTGACGGTAAAATAGTTTTCTGTTACTTGTGTTTGGTATTCTTAGTTTAAATATCGCTATTACCAATATAAACGTTTATTTTCAAGTGACCAAATACAGAACGTTAAATCTCCGGCGGCCATGTTGGGACTGTCCATCTGCATTTATCATGGATCTGTGGCTTTTCTGCGGCTTTTCTGTTTTCATACGCCCATTCTAAGACAAATTCTAACTTAATTCTATATACAATAATTCAAAGTACGGGCGTATTTTGCCCCACTGGAGGAGCTCTTGTTAATGATGTGTCAGTGATGTGATGAAGACGAAGACGAGGAAGAGGAGATGGGGTCTGACCTGAGGAGCTCCTCCTCCAACTTCTGGACCTGCTGCAGGGTCTGAGCGCTCATCATGGACCTCATGGATAAAATCAAAGAACAAGTGTGAAAAAACCTGAAGTCACATAAAATTGATACCACTGACCTACAGCATGGATCGATACAAAAATATACAATAAAATACACAAATACAGTAGACCTTATATATATATGTATACCTTATATATATATCGGCGCCTGCCCCACATGTTTTGCCTCTTCATGAAGACAAAGCTTCAAAGACTTCAAAGCTTTGAAGTGTCCACAGACGGACGGACAGCTCCAGACCATAATACGTCCCGTATTACAACCGGCATATAAAAACAGTGCTAATGCTAACAAGAGCTCCTCCAGCGGGGCAAAATACTTTGAATTATTGTATATAGAATTAAGTTAGAATTTGTCAAACCCAGTTAAAGATGAATTGTTGGTGCAGTTTGGAAGTTTGACATTCCTGAGGTGAGACGGTTTAACTACATTTGATTTGACCATAAAAGTGACATAGTGCACCTTTAATGAACTGAGAATTGGTCATTACCTCGACTTTGCACCGGTGCTGCTGCTGGACGTCTTTGTTTCTGCGAGTTGCGTAGTTGTGTATCAGTCGAAGGTCTGAGTTGAAGTGAGTTTCTCAGGACCTGTGTCGCCCTTATATACTTACAGAACCCTTTATAAGAGACTCTTGATGATGTCACAAAGAAATAGAATGTCTGACGGAACGTGTTGCCAGGTGACGCCAGGTGAATCTTTCCTTATATGGACATGAGTGCGTTGCCATAGTTACACAATGCTGAATGTCAATAATTACATTGGAAGTGTCTGAATGTCCATCCTAGGCCCTAAACCCCAAACACTACACTGACCTGCACTCTTTAGTGAACTCTATAGAACCTCATTCACTGAGCTCCAGACGCAGTTCACCACTTTGAGGTCACATGTGTATTAGATAGGGGTGTGACGAGATCTCGTGTGACGAGATCTCGCGAGATGTAATTTGACGAGATTGCTCGTTGCGTTAAAATTCTGTCTCGCGAGAGTTATCCAGCAAGCAGCCAGAATGACGGAAAACACAGGTATTATTATTGACGACGCCCCCGCCACTTTCAAATCGTTTGTTTGGCAGCATTTTGGGTTCCTGGCAGAAATGATAAATGGCAAGAGAGTGACTGACAAGACACGGACACTGTATGCAAACAATGCCGTACAGCGCGGCTAATACGAGCACAATGCAGAGACATTTACAGCACTACCACAGCTCAGCACTCAAATCAACAACTGCGCCTGCGAAGAAAACACCAACAAACCAGACAACGCTGACAAACACATTCGGACCTCAACTTCCACAGTCAAGCGCTAGAGCCACAGCAATAACAAGAGACACAGGTGTTTTTATTGCAGCAGATATGAGGCCATTTTCTGTGGTAGAAAATGAAGGATTTCGGTGACTCCTCCACACACTAGAACCCAAATACACCATCCCATCACGCACGCATTTTACTCGTACAGTGATCCCGAAACTCTATGACGATTCAAAGAGCAAGATAGTGCAGATCCTGAAAGACGCAGTAAGCATCGCCATAACGACAGACGGGTGGACATCGAGGAGTACACAAAGCTACATCACAATTACAGCCCACACAATCAACAATGACTGGAAAATGGAAAATGTTGTACTACAGACTCGCCCACTTTTCGAGTCCCACACGGGGGCAAACATAGCTGAAGTTTTACAGACAGCTGTTACTGACTGGGAGCTTAAAAAACCCAACCACGACATCGCTATTGTTACTGACAATGCACGTAATATGGACGTGGCCGTGCGCGAGGCAGGATTAAAGCCGCACATAAAGTGTTTTGCGCACACTATAAATCTTGCAACCCAAGCTGGTCTCGGTGTTCCCCGCGTCGCTCGTTTGCTCGGGCGAGTGAGACGTGTGGCTGCTTTTTTTCATCGGAGTTCAACAGCTACCGCGGTGTTAATTTCCAGGCAGAAACAGCTGAACTTGCCACCACACAAACTGATCATGGACGTTACGACGAGATGGAACAGCACATTGGATATGCTGTCTCTTTACCTCGAGCAGCAAGCTGCCATAACAGCAGCTCTCACCAGCACAGAGTTAAAACAAAACGCCCGAAGCATTGACACACTTGACAGCTGCGATGTCAGAGATGCTGAAGACCTTGTGAAGCTGTTGCATCCTTTGAAGACAGCCACCACAGTGTTGTGTGAGGAGAAGAGTCCCAGTGTCTCTCATTGTGTCATCCTCACAAATATTGCAAACAGATACAGTGGGGATGCCTTCAACTATCTGCTGGAGTGCACGGTACTCGACCCAAGGCTCCGGACTCTACCTCAGCTAAACCATGATCAGTGTGAGGCCGTCTTCCTGAGGGTGCAGAACAAGGCAGAGCAGCTGCTGCAAAAACAGGTATATGTCACTTTAAGTTGTGTATGTTTATCAGCTAAACATTTTTAAGAGATTGATGGAGTGTGTGTGTGTGTGTGTGTATGTGTGTGTGTGTGTGTGTGTGTGTGTGTCTTAGCTGCTTATGAAATTTAACACCAGTGTTTCTTCTGTGGGCTCCTGTGGGCTCACCACCTGCAGAGGGGTTCATAGGGGGGGTCAGGTGCTATGAGGATTGGGCAGCAAACTGCCCCCGTGACCCAGCTGGATTAAGCGGGAGAAGATGGATGGATGGATGGATGTTTCTTCTGTTTAAAGACTACAGCTGAGGAGAGGGAAGAAGGGGCAGCAGGTGGAGCTCACTGTCCTACACACAGCAGAGAGGAGGCTGTGAGAGATGATGAGCCTGAAGTGGCAGGACCTGCTCCCAAAAAGACTTGAGGACCTGTTAGGGAACTCTTTCTCTACTGAGCCAGCAGAGGGGTCAAACAGTTCAAAACAGGCAGAGAGGGAAGTTGAAAACTACAGAAAAGAGGCCTCTATCCCTCTCAGTGGCTGCCCTTTGAAGTGGTGGCAAGACCACTGCTCCCGATATCCTTTGCTGTCTCAACTTGCCAAAGCCTTTCTGTCCCTGCTACCTCTGTTCCCAGTGAGCGCATCGTTTCCACAGCAGGAGACATAGTCAATGCGCAAAGATCCCAACTACTGCCAGAGAATGTGGACATGCTAATATTCTTAAAAAAGAACATGGATGTGTAGTTGTCAGTGACATACTTGGTCAGGCTCTGTTTGCACTATTTGCAGTCTGTATTGACAGAGAAGAACTTTTTGTTTTGCACATATTGTTTGCACTGAAAAAAGGACAAATGTATAATTATTTTTATTTATATTTTAACTTTTATAAAATTTTATTTTAGTTTCAATTTGTAGAGGAAGAAGCTCATTAAGAAGTTCATTAAAAGGAAGAAGTTTATTAAAAGTTAATGCTTACAAAGTTATAAAATCCATGTGCAACTCAGTTAAATAAAAGTCTGTTGTCCAGGCATTCATATCATTTGTCATTTAGTTTTCTTAAAATCTCGTGTCTCGTCTCGTGAGCCGAGTGTCTCGTCTCACCCCTAGTATTAGACCTCAATTAGTCTTGATTTAGACCTTATTTAAAACTGGTGTAGACCTGGTTTAGACCTAGTTTAGTCCTGGTTTACTTTTGGTTTAGATCTGGGTCAGACTTTTAGTAATTAGACATGGTTTAGCCCTATATTAGTCCTGGTTTAGACCTGGATTAGTCCTGGTTTAGTCCTGGCTTAGACCTGATTTTGTCACTGTATTTCTCCAGGTTTAGTCCTGTACACTATATTAGACCTGGGGCCTGTTCCAGAAAGCGGGTTCAAACATACTCTGAGTTTATCCATGAGCTCTGGGTTGACTTACCCTGAGACGGGAAACCCTGAGTTTTCAGTTCCAGAACAGGTGATATGAATGAGGTTAATCAACTCTGAGTAGGTTTACCTCGAGTTACGCGTGCACAGGTACTACTCACTATAAAAAGCCATAGTCAATGGATCCCCGAAACCATGAGCGTCACCATGACAACTACGAAAAAGCGATCCACCTACTTCAGCCCGCTTGAGCTCGAAGTCCTAATGGAGGCTACGCGGAGAAAGAACAGATTTTCCAGCGTAAATCAAACACCGCTGCAGCGGCAAAGGACAGAGAGGCGCGTGGGAAGAATTGCAGCCCGAGTCAATGCGTGAGTTTAAATTGTTTAATTAAGTTAACATTCAACTGTAAGATCATCGCTTATTTGCTGAGTTAAATAGGAATAAAATCTGATTTTCGTTTAGGTGCAACAGGGGAGAGAAGAACTTGGAAGCAGCTAAAAATGAAATATAAAAATATCGTACAAAGCGTAAGGCATGTTTTTTTAAATGCCTTAGGTTGTTAAAGTAAATGTTAATTCAGTGGCTTCTTCAAATAGTAATGCTAATTATTAACAAAATGCTGTTTAAACATGACCTCCACTTAAAGTAAATGCAAACTTTATTTGTTTAGCCTCTACATTTATAGTTTAATAGGCTGCATTTGAAATGTGACTGTGCACATGACAAAAAATCATCTGAGTTCTGCTCAGCCAACAGAAAGAAGGGAGAGGCCAAAAAGACGGGTGGAGGGCCACCTCCACCCAGTTTGACCGAGGCTGAGGTGAGGCCCTCAGCCAAAACGCTCCCTGGCCAGTGGCTGAGGGCCCTGGGGGAAGCTCTTCTGAGCCCAGCACCCCCATGGACACAAGTGCCTACATCAGATGCAAGTAAACACTTCTGTCTGCATTTAATCAAATCAAATAAGACCAATAGATATATCCTATTTTATTCACCCAACAGTTGAGGATGGTGTCCTCTGCCTGGTGCAGCCTCCCCACCCAATACAACACCCTGCAGCTGGAACTATTCCATACTCAGATCCTGCCTCAGGTGGTAGTTGAAAGTATTCTGAAACAGTCTCTCTCTATCACAGGAGGAGGAGGATGATGAGGAGGAGGAGGAGACGCTGGCTGCTGCCTCAGGGATAGATCCAGAGGGGCCAACTGAAGTATGTGTTAATATGATGTGAAGTTACTGCAGAGCCATGAGGCCCATTCACATTTCTTTACACTGTTGAGTGAAATATAGTTTCATGTACACTGAAGTGATGAGTGGACAAAAGACTACGTACATTTTTATGTTTCAACAGGACATGGCTGGACATCATGAGCAGCTCCATCAAGTTCAGCCGCACAACTTCATACAGTGAGATTTTCCTGTGAAATCTGTATGTAGAACTGCAGCACTTAAATGTTGTGCATATGTTTCACAGTTACCAGCCAAAGAGTTGTACAGACTGCACCTGATAAAGAAAATAAAAAAACAGAAAAGGAAATGACCCATCTAGATCTGCAGATAAGGAAGGCAGATCTGGAAATTCAGTTACTGGAACGCCAGTTGAGGTGGTGCATTGGTGAAATGGAGGAATATGTTAATAATTGGAACTATTATAAATCCTAACTGTTGCTTTTGTACTGTAGGGAATAAAGATGAACCCAATCACATTTGAATATGTGTTTTATTTTCAAAAGTAGTTCCTGCAAATGAGGTCTCTCACAGCTCTTCCATCCCGGACATCTTCAGGGTGGATGGGGTGGTCATCCTCTGGGTCATTGATTTGTACAGCAGGTGTTGCTCTCCCCTAATACCTGCAATATTATGGAGAACAACACAGGCCACAGTGATGTCACATGCCCTCTGGAGTGACCCTGAGCTTGTGCAGGCACTGGAACCGGGATTTGAGTAGGCCAATGGTCATCTCAACCCGGGCTCTAGTCCTGCAGTGGGCCACATTAAAACGCTGTTGGGGCCCCGGCTCAGGGTCAGGGGTCAACAGAGTGGGCTGGCATGGGTAGCTCCTCGATCCCTCATAGGTCGCCATTAAACTCCCCTGTAATTATAGAGGACACATTTGAGTGCATTTAAAAAGAGACAAAGAACATTTGTACAAAGCTTCAGCTTCCTTACCACGTGCAAGTCTGTTGCTCAGACTGGACTCCCTGTAGATCCGAGAATCATGGACAGAGCCAGGCCACTTGGCTTCTACATTTGTAATAATGTAGGTTGCATCGGATATGATCTTCACAGTGCAGAGAATGACATGAGTTAGTTGTATTGTACTGTAGCCTACATTTTCATGCAGCCTACATATTTTTTAAGATTATAGATCATATACCTGGACATTGATGCTGTGAAAAGATTTTCTGTTCACATAATCCGCCTCATTCTCTGTAGGTGCAGTGATGGGAATGTGGGTCCCATCTATGCACCTATTATATTAGGAAGCCCTGCAAAATTACATTTAATTAAGTTAACTAATCTGACTGACTGAGGTAGCAGCAGAATGTAAAGAAATAACCAAAAAAATAAATTAAATGAATAGGCCTATATTATTTCTACATCAATTACCTGCAATCCTGTGGAATTCCTCCTTGATGTTGCGGGTGGGTTTGTGTCCGGGGAACACCACCATCACCGGCAACAGGCATTTCAGTGCCAGGGTCACTTTCCTCACCGCTCTGCAAACTGTGGCCTTGCCATAGTTGCTCCGCGTCGCCAATACTGTACAGAAAACTCCCGTTTGCATAAAAACGTAGCGCGATGCACAGGATCTGAAGGGAAGTGAGCGCACGTCCGCGGTGGGTGAAGTTTGTAATATGAGGCCGGAGGAGACTTTCAAGATAAATGACACCGTTTGATGAAAAGCGGCAGCGCTCAATCAGATCTTCATCTGGAAATGACAGAATATCCAGCCTGGGCCGAAAGATTCTCTCGCGGCGCAAAGCGTTTCGAATAATCTGCGCTTCCATGTCTATTGGGTTTGGGAGGAATGGACAAGCCATGTTGTGTCAAAGCGATTTTCATGCGAGAGGAGCGGAAAAACTCAGGGTTATTTCAAGTAAACCTGCCCCCGAGCAGGTTATGTTCACAGAGTCTGTTACCGCGGTGACTGACTCAGTGTTTCAGTTACGGCGCTTTCTGGAACAGAAAACCCAGACTTTCCCTCAACTCAGGGTTAACTTACTCAGAGTTTTCACATAACCCGCTTTCTGGAACAGGCCCCTGATTTAGTCCTGGTTAAGACTTAAACAATGGTTTTGTCCTCTAGTGGTCCTGTTTTAGACCTGGTTCAGATCGGGTTTAGACCTAGTTTAGACCTGATTTAGTTTTGGTATAGACCTAGTTCAGATCTGGCTTAGCCCTATATTAGTCCTGGTTTAGACCTGGTTTAAATCTGTATTAGTCCTGTATTAGAACTGTATTGAACCCCTCGGAGGAATAAGATGGACTCGCAGCCCCGACTTTGAACTACACTAAATGTGAACTGTGCCTGAGTGAACTGTGGTAGTAGTTATTACCCCACAGAAGTAAAATTCCCCCCTCTTTAAGCAGGGCTCTACAGTGCGCCCATTTCACTCGCATTTGCGAGTAAATATTTTGTCGTGTGAACGTGGTAAACAAAACAGGCACATGTGCGAGTGCTTCTGCAGCCACAATAAGGAGAACTGCGCACAGACGTAACGTGACGAGTTAAACGTTCTACATGTGTCAGACATTAGGGGCAAACTCACACTAGGACTTTAGAATCGTGCCCAAGCCTGGATCCCACCTAAAGCGCGACACGCCCAGCGCGAGCACAACCGAACCGTGCATGACCCCAGCATACGAGCTCCGCGTGTGGCCGATATCACTGATGGAACAAACTCAGCTTCAAAACACACCCACGCCCCCTTAACCGAGGAGCAGCACCGCAGCAGGACCCACACCTGCCCCACCACTCAGCAGACACCCCCGTGCCGCTGGTATATAGAATTAAGTTAGAATTTGTCAAACCAGTTAAAGATGAATTGTTGGTGCAGTTTGGAAGATTCCAATACTGGCGTCTATGGCACATACCGGTAAGCACAATAAGGCAGTTCACTACCAATATAATAATAACAAGTGTGAAAAACCTGAAGTCACATAAAATTGATACCACTGACCTACAGCATGGATCGATACACAAATATACAATAAAATACACAAATACAGTAGACCTTATATATATATCGGCCCCACATGTTTTGCCTCTTCATGAAGACAAAGCTTCAAAGACTTCAAAGCTTTGAAGTGTCCACAGACAGACGGACAGACAGCTCCAGACCATAATACGTATAAAAACACAACAAAGCTAACGACTGCTAAATAACGAGCCGTGACTCATCATCTCATATGTGTTTGTCAAATGTCTGAGTTTGGGTTTAAATGTGGCTCCTAAGGAAACTTTAAAGAGATACATTTTAAAAAGACACAGAAACTTTAAAAAGAGTAAATAATTCTGATTTACGTTAATAAGTGTTCGACCGTTTATGTCCTGCAGAGGGAAGTGTCGGACACTCAGTTCAGTCTCGGTTCAGTCCTGGTTCAGTCCTGGGTTAGTCCTGGTTTAGTCCCAGTTTAGTCCCAGTTTAGTCCTGGTTTAGTCCTAAATCAGTCCTGGTTCAGTCCCAGTTTAGTCCCCAGTTTAGTCCTGGTTTAGTCCCAGTTTAGTCCCAGTTTAGTCCTGGTTTAGTCCTGGTCTAGTCCTGGTTTAGTCCTGGTTCAGTCCTGGTTCAGTCCTGGTTTAGTCCTGGTTCAGTCCTGGTTTAGTACAAAGTCGGTCTGTGTCTGTTCGGGTTCATCATCTCCAGAGTGAACTTTGACCTCTGACCTTGGACATGTGACATTCTCACAGAAAAGCACAAACGTTTAACCCAGATGCCCCGCCTGAGTCCACAGTCTGTGAGGTTTAACCCAGATGCCCCGCCTGAGTCCACAGTCTGTGAGGTTTAACCCAGATGCCCCGCCTGAGTCCACAGTCTGTGAGGTTTAACCCAGATGCCCCGCCTGAGTCCACAGTCTGTGAGGTTTAACCCAGATGCCCCGCCTGAGTCCACAGTCTGTGAGGTTTAACCCAGATGCCCCGCCTGAGTCCACAGTCTGTGAGGTTTAACCCAGATGCCCCGCCTGAGTCATTTTCAGAGGAGAAAAAAGTTTATCTTAAAGTTCAAGTTGAGTTTTAAAGTTTATTTCAGTTTATTTATACTGATAATGTTAAACCAGGAGGAGGAGAAGAAGAGACGGGGAGGAGGAGGAGCACAGGAGGAGGAGCACAGGAGGAGGGGCAGAGGAGGAGGAGCACAGGAGGAGGAGCAGAGGAGGAGGGGCAGAGGAGGAGGAGCAGAGGAGGAGGGGCAGAGGAGGAGGAGGAGCAGAGGAGGAGGAGCTATTATCTATGATGGACAGATGATGATGGAGGAAGAGGACAGAGAGAGCAGAGGAGGAGCAGAGAAGAATGGAGACAGATGATTAGCAGAGGATATTTGGAGAGCAGAGGAGGAGCAGAGGAGGAGCATGATGAGGATGATGACAGATGAGGAGCAGATGATGATGATGCCAAGATGATGACATGATGACATTACAAGATGATGATGACAGAGATGATCAAGATGATGATGATGCCATGATGATTATCAAGATGATTATCAGAACATGATGATGACAGATGATGATGATCAGATGATGACAGATGATTATTCGACAGATGATCCAGATGATGATGATGATGATGATGATTTATTATGATGATCATTGATGATCGATGAAAGATGATGATCGATTATCGATGATTATCAAGATGATGATGATGACAAGATGATGATGATGATTCAAGATGATTATCGATTATCAAGATGATGATGATGATGATGATGATTATCAAGATGATGATTTATCATGATGATGACAAGATGATTATCGACATTATGATGATTATCGATGATCAAGATGATGATGACAAGATGATGATCGATGATTATCAAGATGATGATGACATTTATCGATATATCAAGATGATGATTTATCGATGATTATCAAGATGATGATGATTACAAGATGATTATCAAGATGATGATGATGCCAAGATGATATCAAGATGATTATTACAACATGATGATTTATCATGATTATCAAGATGATTATTATCGATATCATGATGATCCAAGATGATGATGATGATGATGATCAAGATGATTATCGATGACAAGATAACGATGACAGATGATTATCGATGATTGATGATTAAAATGACGATGATTATCGATGATCACAACATGATGATTAAGATGATGATTTATCAAGATGATTTATCGATTATCAAGATGAGATCGATGATCAAGATGATTATTTATCAAGATGATGATGACGATGATGATGACGATTATCGATGATTTATCGATTATCAAGATGATTATCGATTTATCAAGATGATGATGATTATCAAGATGATTATCGATGATCAAGATGATGATGACGATGATGATTTATGACATTATCAAGATGATGATTATCATTATATCGATCGACATGATGATGATGACAAGATGATGATTAGATGACGATTATCGATGATGATCAAGATGATGATTCGATTATCATGATGATGATTTATCAAGATGATGACGACATCAAGATGATTATCGATCAAGATGATTATCAGATGATGATCGATTATCAGATGATGGAGGAGCAGATGATCAAGATGAGGAGGATCAGAGATGATGACAGAGGATCAGAGAGGATGATGATGACGATGACGATGATCAGATGATGATTGGAGGATTATCAGAGAACGATTATCAGATGGAGATTGGAGGAGCAGAGGAGGAGGAGCAGAGGCGGAGTTGGAGAGCAGAGGAGGAGGAGCAGAGGAGGAGCAGAGGAGGAGGAGGAGCAGAGGAGGAGCAGAGGAGGAGTTGGAGAGGAGGAGGAGCAGAGGAGGAGGAGAGGAGGAGGAGCAGAGGAGGAGTTGGAGGAGCAGAGGAGGAGGAGCAGAGGAGGAGTTGGAGGAGCAGAAGAGGAGGAGCAGAGGAGGAGGGGCAGAGGAGGAGGAGCAGAGGAGGAGTTGGAGAGCAGAGGAGGAGTTGGAGGAGCAGAGGAGGAGGAGCAGAGGAGGAGGAGCAGAGGAGGAGGAGCAGAGGAGGAGTTGGAGAGCAGAGGAGGAGGAGCAGAGGAGGAGTTGGAGAGCAGAGGAGGAGTTGGAGGAGCAGAGGAGGAGCAGAGGAGGAGTTGGAGGAGCAGAGGAGGAGGAGCAGAGGAGCAGAGGAGGAGTTGGAGGAGCAGAGGAGGAGGAGCAGAGGAGCAGAGGAGGAGGAGCAGAGGAGGAGGAGCAGAGGAGGAGGTGTAATTGGGAGCGTGTGTCTGGAGTTGGACCTGAGCCACAGATCATAAAGAAACAAGATCAAGAACATGTGTGAGACCAAAGCAGAACTAAACCAGGACTAAACCAGGACTAAACCAGGACTGAACCAGGACTAAACCAGGACTAAACCAGGACTAAACCAGGACTAAACCAGGACTGAACCAGGACTAAACCAGGACTAAACCAGGACTAAACCAGGACTAAACCAGGACTGAACCAGAACTAAACCAGAACTAAACCAGGACTAAACCAGGACTAAACCAGGACTAAACCAGGACTAAACCAGGACTAAACCAGGACTAAACCAGGACTGAACCAGGACTAAACCAGGACTAAACCAGAACTAAACCTGGAATGAACCAGAACTAAACCAGGACTAAACCAGGACTAAACCAGATCTAAACCAGGACTAAACCAGAACTAAACCAGGACTAAACCCGGACTGAACCAGGACTAAACCAGAACTAAACCAGGACTAAACCAGGACTGAACCAGGACTAAACCAGGACTAAACCAGAACTAAACCTGGAGTGAACCAGGACTGAACCAGGATTAAACCAGGACTAAACCAGAACTAAACCAGAACTAAACCAGGACTAAACCAGGACTGAACCAGGACTAAACCAGAACTAAACCTGGAATGAACCAGAACTAAACCAGGACTAAACCAGGACTAAACCAGATCTAAACCAGGACTAAACCAGAACTAAACCAGGACTAAACCAGGACTGAACCAGGACTAAACCAGAACTAAACCAGGACTAAACCAGGACTGAACCAGGACTAAACCAGGACTAAACCAGAACTAAACCAGGACTAAACCAGGATTAAACCAGGACTAAACCAGGACTAAACCAGAACTAAACCAGAACTAAACCAGGACTAAACCAGGACTAAACCAGGACTAAACCAGAACTAAACCAGAACTAAACCAGGACTAAACCAGGACTAAACCAGAACTAAACCAGGACTAAACCAGGACTGAACCAGGACTAAACCAGAACTAAACCAGAACTAAACCAGGACTAAACCAGGACTAAACCAGGACTAAACCAGGACTAAACCAGGACTAAACCAGGACTAAACCAGAACTAAACCAGAACTAAACCAGGACTAAACCAGGACTAAACCAGGACTAAACCAGGACTAAACCAGGACTAAACCAGGACTAAACCAGGACTAAACCAGGACTGAACCAGGACTGAACCAGGACTGAACCAGGACTGAACCAGGACTGATGACTTGTGAGGACTTAGATCTCGTCCTGGATTTTAAGTGGTTTTGGACGATCATCAGAAACATGTGAGTTTATGTTTGAAGCTTTGAAATACTAAACCCACTTTAGAGAAAAGGTGGAGAGGAGGAGGAGAGGAGGAGGAGAGGAAGAGAGGAGGAGGAGGGGGAGAGAGGAGGGGGAGAGGTGGAGAGCAGAGGAGGAGGAGGAGGAGAGGAGGAGTTAGAGGAGGGGGAGAGGAGGAGAAGGAGAGAGGAGGGGGAGAGGAAGAGGAGAGGAGGAGGAGAGAGGTGGAGAGGAGGAGGAGGAGAGGAGGAGTTGGAGGAGCAGAGGAGGAGAGGAGGAGGAGAGAAGGAGGAGAAGAGGAGGAGGAGTTGGAGGAGCAGAGGAGGGGGAGAGGAGGGGAGGAGGAAGAGGAAGAGTAGAGGGAGAGGGAGAGGAGAGGAGGAGGAGAGGAGAAGGAGAGGAGGAGAAGGAGAGGAGCAGGAGTTGGAGGAGCAGAGGAGGGGGGAGGAGGAGAGAGGAGAGGAAGAGGAGAGGAGAAGGAGAGGAGGAGAGAAAGAGGAGAGAGGAAGAGGAGAGGAAGAGGAGAAGAAGAGGAGCAGGAGAGGAAGAGAGGAGGAGAGGATGAGGAGGAGAGGAGAGAGGAGAGGAAGAGGAGGAGGAGAGGAAGAGAGGAGGAGAGGAGGAGGAGGAGAGGAGAGAGGAAGAGGAGAGGAAGAGGAGAGAGGAGAGGAAGAGGAGAGAGGAAGAGGAGAGGAAGAGGAGGAGAGAGGAGAGGAAGAGAGGAGGAGGAGAGAGGAGAGGAGAGAGGAGAGGAAGAGGAGAGAGGAGAGGAAGAGGACAGAGGAGAGGAAGAGGCGGAGGACAGGAGGAGAGGAAGAGGAGGAGGAGAGGATGAGGAGAGAGGAGAGGAGGAGGAGAGGAAGAGGAAGTGGAGAGGAAGAGAGGAAGAGGAGGAGGAGAGGAAGAGAGGAAGAGGAGGAGGAGAGGAAGAGGAGAGAGGAGAGGAAGAGGAGGAGGAGAGGAAGAGGAGAGAGGAGGAGGAGAGAGGAGAGGAAGGAGAGGAGGAGAGGAGGAGAGGAGGAGGAGGATCCTGGTCCGGACCTCTGGGTGCTGCATGTTCTGTTCAGAGTTGAGCTTAAAGCTTAAAGTTTGACTTTACTGCCCCAGAACTATAATAAAATCTGAAGATGAATCCAAGATGGCGCCCTATTGTTTTCAATGGCCTGAGCTCATTGGCACATGGCTGCAAAAAAGAACCCTACCCCTAAAAAAGAACCCTAACCCTAAAAATGAACCCTATCCCTAAAAAAGAACCCTAACCCCAAAAAGAACCCTAACCCTAGAAAAGAACCCTAACCCCAAAAAGAACCCTAACCCTAGAAAAGAACCCTAACCCCAAAAAAGAACCCTACCCCTAAAAAAGAACCCTACCCCTAAAAAAGAATCCTAACCCTAGAAAAGAACCCTAACCCCAAAAAGAACCCTAACCCTAGAAAAGAACCCTATCCCTAAAAAAGAACCC
Organism: Odontamblyopus rebecca; assembly: GCA_030686955.1. NCBI lineage: Eukaryota > Metazoa > Chordata > Actinopteri > Gobiiformes > Gobiidae > Odontamblyopus > Odontamblyopus rebecca. The sequence goes on from CM060661.1 coordinate 39,427,135, forward strand.
TAACCCCAAAAAAAAACCCTATCCCTAAAAAAGAACCCTAACCCCAAAAAACAACCCTAACCCTAGAAAAGAACCCTAACCCCAAAAAGAACCCTAACCCTAGAAAAGAACCCTAACCCCAAAAAAGAACCCTACCCCTAAAAAAGAACCCTACCCCTAAAAAAGAACCCTAACCCTAAAAAAGAACCCTACCCCTAAAAAAGAACCCTAATCCTAAAAAAGAATCCTACCCCTAAAAAAGAACCCTAATCCTAAAAAAGAATCCTAACCCAAGAAAAGAACCCTAACTCCTAGAAAAGAACCCTACCCCTAAAAAAGAACCCTAACCCTAAAAAAGAACCCTACCCCTAAAAAAGAACCCTAATCCTAAAAAAGAATCCTACCCCTAAAAAAGAACCCTAATCCTAAAAAAGAACCCTACCCCTAAAAAAGAACCCTAACCCTAGAAAAGAATCCTACCCCTAAAAAGAACCCAACCCTAAAAAAGAACCCTAATCCTAAAAAAGAACCCTACCCCTAAAGAAGAACCCTAATCCTAAAAAAGAACCCTACCCCTAAAAAAGAACCCTAATCCTAAAAAAGAACCCTAATCCTAAAAAAGAACCCTACCCCTAAAAAAGAACCCTAATCCTAAAAAAGAACCCTAATCCTAAAAAAGAATCCTACCCCTAAAAAAGAACCCTAATCCTAAAAAAGAACCCTACCCCTAAAAAAGAACCCTAACCCTAGAAAAGAACCCTACCCCTAAAAAAGATAAACCTAACCCTTTTTTTAGATTTAATATACATAACAAACATGGCTGTGTTGCAGTCAGTTACTTGTTGGGATGAGGGAACAGAAATAGCAAATGATATAACAAATGAATCTAATACAGTATTAATCGAATCACATGACAGAAAAGATTCTTACTTCCTTGTTTGCAGCGTGACGTGTGATGTCAGAAATGCACTTCTGACCAATCAGAGGTCGAGCTGCTGGAGCTCAGAGCGGGGCTACGCTAACTCTCACAAAGCTGATTTTTAGGCGCTTTAACGATTAAAACATTTTTTCAAAGTTCATATTGTAAAAATGCAGAAGAATCACTACAAAATCCGACCTTTACGAAAACTGTGGAGGCCCTGAAGAACACGGGCAGGTTGATTTCTCAAAAAACGCTCTGTGCTTCTGCGGGAGAGTTTTTCTTGGGCTGCAGTTCCTCGCAGTCCTGGTTTAGTCCTGGTTTAGTCCTGGTTCAGTCCTGGTTCAGTCCTGGTTCAGTCCTGGTTCAGTCCTGGTTTAGTCCTGGTTCAGTCCTGGTTTAGTCCTGGTCTTGGTTAATATTGTAAAAACAGAATTCCTGGGTCCAGAGTTCAGGTCTGATAAGCTTCCACATTCTTCTGACTCACAGACGATCCCTCAGCAAACACCAAGACCAGGACTAAACCAGGACTAAACCAGGACTAAACCAGGACTAAACCAGGACTAAACCAGGACTAAACCGGGACTAAACCAGGACTAAACCAGCTCTAAACCAGGACTAAACCAGGACTAACCAGGACTGAACTGGTGCACATTCTGTTCTGTCTGGACTTTAAACTCCTGAGGTCCAGCAGGTGGAGGAGTGTCTTGCTCAAGGACACAAAAACAACTGCTCTCTCTCTCTCTCTGCCCCTCTTCTCTTCCTCCATCTTTTTTCTCCCCTCTCATTTCTTTCTCTCCTTTTCTTGTATTCTCTGCCCTCCTCTCTCCCTCCATCCCTCTGTCCTTGTCTCTCTCCTGTGTATCCCCCTCTTTTCCCCTCATCTCTTTCCCTTCCTCTGTCTGTTTTTCCTGCCTCTCCTCTTCTCTCCTCTCTCTCTTTTATTCTCTCTCCTTTGCTCTTTTCTTCTCTGTCTTTCTTTTTTCCCTCTCTGTCTCTTCTGTCCTCTTCTCTTTCTCTCATGTATGTATGTCTCTCGCTCCTTCCCTCTCTTCTCTCCATCTCCTCTCTCCTTCCTTCTCACTTCATTTTCCTTTCTCTTCCTCTTCTCTCTCTTCCCTCTTTCTTCTCTCCTCTCTCCTTCCCTCTCCCTCTCTTCTTTCTCTCCTTCCTTCTCTCTTCTTTCCCTTTCTCTCCTCTCTCTGTCTTCTCTCTATCCCCTCTCTCCTTCTCTCTCTTCTTTCTCTCCTTCTCTCCCTCTCTTCTCTCTCTTCTTTCTCTCCTTCTCTCTCTTCCTCTCCTCTCTCTCCAGTAGGGATGGGCTGATTAGCAGCCTCAGCATCAGCAGAACATCCTCTGTCACAGGGAGAACACTCATATTCACTGAGTCACAGGGAGAACACTCATATTCACTGAGTCACAGAGAGAACACTCATATTCACTGAGTCACAGAGAGAACACTCATATTCACTGAGTCACAGGGAGAACACTCATATTCACTGAGTCACAGAGAGAACACTCATATTCAATGAGTCACAGGGAGAACACTCATATTCACTGAGTCACAGGGAGAACACTCATATTCACTGAGTCACAGGGAGAACACTCATATTCACTGAGTCACAGAGAGAACACTCATATTCACTGAGTCACAGGGAGAACACTCATATTCACTGAGTCACAGAGAGAACACTCATATTCAATGAGTCACAGGGAGAACACTCATATTCACTGAGTCACAGGGAGAACACTCATATTCACTGAGTCACAGAGAGAACACTCATATTCAGAGTCACAGAAAGAACACTCATATTCACTGAGTCGAGTCCTTTAGTCCCATAGAAGCTGAAGCATCAGCACAAGGAAAGAGCTGCTTTTTTCAGCTCTTACAGTTTATGCAAATGAGTCATGTGGACCTCATTCTGATCTCACACTGATGAGGCTCTGGACCTCATTCTGACCTCACACTGATGAGGCTCTGGACCTCATTCTGACCTCACACTGATGAGGCTCTGGACCTCATTCTGACCTCACACTGATGAGGCTCTGGACCTCATTCTGATCTCACTCTGATGAGGCTCTGGACCTCATTCTGATCTCACTCTGATGAGGCTCTGGACCTCATTCTGACCTCACACTGATGAGGCTCTGGACCTCATTCTGACCTCACACTGATGAGGCTCTGGACCTCATTCTGACCTCACACTGATGAGGCTCTGGACCTCATTCTGACCTCACACTGATGAGGCTCTGGACCTCATTCTGACCTCACACTGATGAGGCTCTGGACCTCATTCTGATCTCACTCTGATGAGGCTCTGGACCTCATTCTGACCTCACACTGATGAGGCTCTGGACCTCATTCTGACCTCACACTGATGAGGCTCTGGACCTCATTCTGACCTCACACTGATGAGGCTCTGGACCTCATTCTGACCTCACACTGATGAGGCTCTGGACCTCATTCTGACCTCACACTGATGAGGCTCTGGACCTTTATGTGTTTAAAGTTTATTTATGCAGATGAGGAACAGGAAGAACAATGAGGATCATTTTTATATAAAATGTTAATGATTCGAAAATCGATCGTTAATTTTCCTGACGATCAATTAAGAAAATTTAATCGAAGCCCGTCCCTACTCTCCACTCTTCCTCCCTCTCTCTCTCTTTCCCTCTTTCCTCCTCTCTCCTTCCTTCTCTCTTTTCTTCTCTCCTTTCTTCTCTCTTTTCTTTCTCTCCTTCCTTGTCTCCTTCCTTGTCTCCTTCCTTCTCTCTTTCCTTCTCTCTTTTCCTTCTCTTTCCTTCTCTCCTTCCTTCTCTCTCTCCTTCTCTTTCCTTGTCTCCTTCCTTCTCTCTTTCCTTCTCTCTTTTCCTTCTCTCCTTTCTCCTCATTTCCTCCTCTCCTTTCCTTTTCTCTTTCCTTCTCTACTTCCTTCCCTCTTTCTCCCCCCCCTCCCTCTTGTTGTCAGCCTCTCTCTCTCTCTCTCTGTGCAGACGTTCCTTCGCTGTGGGGAGGACTTCACTCGTGCAGTGGGACAAAGCCGAGCGGTGGAGACATGCGGCTCCTCGGGCTCCTCGTCCTCCGCGTCCTCGCGCTGCACGGACTCCCCGCCAGCCCCGGCACGCTCACGGTGAGTCCCGGACCAGGACCAGACCAGGACCGGGACTGGACCAGGACCGGGACTAAAACAGGACTATAACAGGACTATAACAGGACTAAAGAAGGACTAAAACAGGACTAAAACAGGAATAAAGAAGGAATAAAACAGGACTAAAACAGGACTAAAACAGGACAAAACCAGGACTAAAACAGGACTAAAACAGGACTAAACCAGGACTAAAACAAGACTAAAACAGGACTAAAACAGGACTATAACAGGACTATAACAGGACTAAACCAGGACTAAAACAGGACAAAACCAGGACTAAAACAAGACTAAAACAGGACTAAAACAGGACTATAACAGGACTATAACAGGACTAAAACAGGACTAAAACAGGACTAAAACAGGACTAAAACAGGACTAAAACAGGACTAAACCAAGACTAAAACAGGACTAAACCAGGACTATAACAGGACTAAAACAGGACTAAAACGGGACTAAAATAAGACTATAACAGCACTAAAGAATGACTAAAAAAGGACTAAAACAGGACTAAAACAGGACTAAAACAGGACTAAAACAGGACTAAACCAAGACTAAAACAGGACTAAAACAGGACTAAACCAAGACTATAACAGGACTATTCTCTGAGTCTGTGGCTTTGTTTTGTGCTGCTGGTTGTGTTTGACATTACGGAACATTTCTTCAATGTTTGACCCTCACATGTTTTTAAACTCTCTCTTTCCTTTCCTTTCTTATTTCCTTTCCTCTTTCTCTCTGTTCTTTCTTTTGTCTCTTCGTCTTCTCAGACTTGTCTCCGCACGTTTAAAGCGCGAGGACTCCACGGCTCAGTGCAAACTCTCCTCCTCTACCTCCTTCTCTCCTTTCCTTCTCTCTTTCCTTCTCTCATTTCCTTCTCTCCTTCCTCCTCTACTTTCCTTTTCTCTTTCCTCCTCTCCTTCCTTCTCTCTTTCTTTCTCTTCTTCCTCCTCTCCTTCCTCCTCTTCTTCTTTCTCACCTTCCTCCTCTCCTTCCTTCTCTCTTTCCTTCTCTCTTTCCTCCACTCCTTCCTTCTCTCTTTCCTTCTCTCTTTCCTCCACTCCTTCCTTCTCTTTCCTTCTCTCTTTCCTCCTTTTCTTCCTTCTCTCTTTCCTCCTCTCCTTCCTTCTCTCTTTCCTCCTCTCCTTCCTTCTCCTTCCTTCTCTCCTTCCTTCTCTCTTTCCTTCTCTCTTTTCCTCCTCTCCTTCCTCCTCTCTTTTCCTTGTCTACTTCTTTCTCGCCTTCCTTCTCTCCTTCCTTCTTTCCCTCCTTCTCTCCTTCCTCCTCATTTCCTTCTTTCCTTTCCTCCTCTCCTGCCACTGTGGAGTTGATGGTTCGATTCCCTTAGTTTCACTTGTGTCTTTGAGGAAAACTCTCTGGATCCTGGTCTGGACCCTCAGACCTGGTCCTGGACCCTCAGACCTGGTCCTGGACCCTCAGACCTGGTCCTGGACCCTCAGACCTGGTCCTGGACCCTCAGACCTGGTCCTGGACCCTCAGACCTGGTCCTGGACCCTCAGACCTGTGTGTGGGGAGTGCGTTGCTGAAGGGTCCGTGTGGGAGTTGAACCTCAGACCTGTTTGTTTGTTTATGAATGAATGGAGTGAAACGCCCGAGAGTAAACACTGCAGTGGATCCACACATACAAGAGAAACATCCCAGGCATTTGAACCAAACCAGGACTAAACCAGGACTAAACCAGGACTAAACCAGGACTAAAGCAGAACTAAGCCAGGTCTAAACCAGGACTAAACCAGGTCTAAACCAGGACTAAACCAGGACTAAAGCAGAACTAAGCCAGGACTAAACCAGGACTAAACCAGGACTAAACCAGGTCTAAACCAGGTCTAAACCAGGACTAAACCAGGTCTAAACCAGGTCTAAACCAGGACTAAACCAGGACTAAACCAGGACTAAAGCAGGACTAAACCAGGTCTAAACCAGGTCTAAACCAGGACTAAACCAGGACTAAACCAGGACTAAACCAGGTCTAAACCAGGACTAAACCAGGACTAAACCAGGACTAAACCAGGACTAAAGCAGGACTAAACCAGGTCTAAACCAGGTCTAAACCAGGACTAAACTAGGACAAAACCAGGTCTAAACCAGGACTAAACCAGGTCTAAACCAGGTCTAAACCAGGACTAAACTAGGACTAAACCAGGACTAAACCAGGACTAAACCAGGACTAAAGCAGAACTAAGCCAGGACTAAACCAGGTCTAAACCAGGTCTAAACCAGGGCTAAACCAGGACTAAAGCAGAACTAAGCCAGGACTAAACCAGGACCAAACCAGAACTAAACCAGGACTAAACCAGGTCTAAACTAGGTCTAAACCAGGGCTGAACCAGAACTAAACCAGATATAAACCAGGACTAAACCAGGTCTAAACTAGGTCTAAACTAGGGCTGACCCAGAACTAAATCAAGACTAAACCAGGACTAAACCAGGACCGAACCAGGACTGAACCAGGACTAAACCAGGACTAAACCAGGACTAAACCAGGACTAAACCAGAACTAAACCAGGACCGAACCAGGACTGAACCAGGACTGAACCCGAACTGGACCAGGACTAAACCAGGACTAAACCAGGACTGAACCAGGACTAAACCAGGACTGAACCAGAACTGAACCAGAACTAAACCAGGACTAAACCAGGACTGAACCAGAACTGAACCAGAACTAAACCAGGACTAAACCAGGACTAAACCAGGACTGAACCAGAACTGAACCAGGACTAAACCAGGACTAAACCAGGACTGAACCAGAACTGAACCAGAACTAAACCAGGACTAAACCAGGACCAAACCCGGACTGGACCAGGACTGGACCAGGACTGAACCAGGACTGAACCAGGACTAAAGCAGGACCAAACCAGGTCTAAACCAGGACTGAACCAGGACTAAACCAGGACTGAACCAGGGTCTACTCAATGTCTTCAGACTCTCTTGGTTAAACGTGTCAGTGGGACCACCTCAGATCTGGGACTGGTCTTGGTCTGGACCTGTTCTGGGACTGGTCTTGGTCTGGACCTGTCCTCGGTCTATCACAGACACAGGGAGAACGTGCAAACTCCTGCAGGTGCTGGAATCTGAACTCACACAACCTCCTCCCGACGCTCAGACAAAACATTTTCTGCTTCACAACAAAACAACAACACTTAAGATAAGAGCTCAGACCAGGACCAGCACCTGCACCTGCACCAGGACCAGGACCCAGACCAGGACCAGCACCAGGACCAGCACCAGGACCCAGACCAGGACCAGAAGCAGGACCAGGACCAGCACCAGGACCAGCACCTGCACCAGGACCAGGACCAGGACCAGGACCAGGACCCAGACCAGGACCAGCACCAGGACCAGGACCTGGAACAGGATGTAGACCAGGACCAGGATCTAGATCAGGACCAGGACCAGAGGGGTATTTGTTTCTGTCTCGCGTCACATTTTCTCCTTGTTCTTTTGTTGTTTTGAGAGTAAAATTTTGGCCCAAACAGATTCACGTGTTTCAGTTTGTTTCTGGTCAGATCTTCAAACAGAGCAGTGCCTCTATTAGCGTCTCCCTGTGGATGAGCTGCAGACAGAGCAGTGCCTCTGTTAGCGTCTCCCTGTGGATGAGCTGCAGACAGAGCAGTGCCTCTGTTAGCGTCTCCCTGTGGATGAGCTGCAGACAGAGCAGTGCCTCTGTTAGCGTCTCCCTGTGGATGAGCTGCAGACAGAGCAGTGCCTCTGTTAGCGTCTCAGTCTCTGACATCAGCTCTGAAAACACAGACCTGAGATCTGATCAGACCAACTCAGACACACACACACACACTATACACACACATACACACTATACACACACACACACACTATACACACACATACACACTATACACACTATACACACACACTATACACACACACTATACACACACACATACACACTATACACACACATACACACTATACACACACATACACACTATACACACACATACACACTATACACACACACACACACACTATACACACGCATACACACTATACACACACATACACACTATACACACACACACTATACACACACATACACACTATACACACACACATACACACACACTATACACACACATACACACTATACACACACATACACACTATACACACTATACACACACACGTACACACACACACATACACACTATACACACACACATACACACTATACACACACACACTATACACACACATACACACTATACACACACGTACACATACACACATACACACTATACACACACATACACACTATATACACACACACACACTATACACACACATACACAGACACACACACTATACACACACATACACACTATACACACACATACACACTATACACACACACACTATACACACACACGTACACACACATACACACTATACACACACACATACACACACACACATACACACTATACACACACACATACACACACACACTATATATGCACACACACACACTATACACACACACACTATACACACACATACACAGACACACACACTATACACACACACACACACACTATACACACACACACTATACACACACATACACACACACACACACTATACACACACACTATACACAAACACTATACACACACACACTATATACACACACACACACTATACACACACACACTATACACACACACACACACACTACACACACACACACTACACACACACACACACTACACACACACACACTATACACACACACTATACACAAACACTATACACACACACTATATACACACACACTATACACACACACACTATACACACACACACACACACTACACACACACACACTACACACACACTATACACAAACACTATACACACACACACACACACTATATACACACACACACACTATACACACACACTACACACACACACTACACACACACTATATACACACACACACACTTTTTCATCACCCCCTTCTCTCTCTCTTCTCTCTCTCTTCTCCTCTCTCTCTCTTCTCTCTCTCCTCTCTCTCTCTTCTCCTCTCTCTCTCTTCTCTCTCTCCTCTCTCTCTCTTCTCCTCTCTCCTCTCCTCTCTCTCTTCTCTCTCTCCTCTCTCTCTCTCCTCTCCTCCTCTCTCTCTCTCTCTCTCTCTCTCTCTCTCTCTCTCTCTCTCTCCCTCTCTCTCTCCCTCACTCTCTCTCTCTCTTCTCCTCTCTCTCTCCTCTCTCTCTCTTCTCTCTCTCCGCTCTCCTCCTCTCTCTCTCTTCTCCTCTCTGTCTCCTCTCCTCTCTCCTCCTCTCTCTCTCTTCTCTCCTCTCTCTCTCTTCTCTCTCTCATCTCTCCTCTCCTCTCTCTCTCCTCTCTCTTCCTCTCTCTCTTCTCCTCTCCTCTCTCTCTCTTCTCCTCTCTCTCTCTCTCTCCTCTCCTCCTCTCTCTCTTCTCTCTCTCCTCTCCTCTCTCTCTCTTCTCCTCTCTCTCTCCTCTCTCCTCCTCTCTCTCTCCTCTCCTCTCTCCTCCTCTCTCTCTCTTCTCTCTCTCTCCTCTCTCTCTCCTCTCCTCTCTCTCTCTCCTCTCCTCTTCTTCTTCCTTCGTTCTTTTTCCTGTGGCTGTGATAATGACAGAGACAAACGCTCCATCAGAGACCAGAGCAAAACCGGCCGTAAACCTGGATTACAGGACGAAACCGGGATTTAAGAGACCTGATCTAGACCTGGACTAGACCGGGTCTAAACCAGAGACCAGGGACCAGGACGAGACCAGAGACCAGAGACCAGAGACCAGGACAAGACCAGAGACCAGAGACCAGGACGAGACCAGAGACCAGAGACCAGAGACCAGAGACCAGAGACCAGAGACCAGAGACCAGGACGAGACCAGAGACGAGACCAGAGACCAGACGAGACCAGAGACCAGAGACCAGGACGAGACCAGAGACCAGAGACGATGACCAGAGACCAGAGACCAGAGACCAGAGACCGGACGAGACCAGAGACCAGAGACCAGAGACCGGGACAAGACCAGAGACCAGGAGACCAGAGACCAGAGACCAGAGACCAGACGAGACCAGAGACCAGAGACCAGAGACCAGGATGAGACCAGAGACCAGACAAGACCAGAGACCAGGACGAGACCAGAGACCAGAGACCAGAGACCAGAGACCAGAGACCAGGACAAGACCAGAGACCAGAGACCAGGACGAGACCAGAGACCAGAGACCAGAGACCAGAGACCAGAGACCAGGACGAGACCAGAGACCAGAGACCAGAGACCAGAGACCAGAGACCAGAGACCAGAGACCAGAGACCAGGACTAGACCAGAGACCCGGACCAGAGATCGGGATGAGACCAGAGTCCAGACCCGGACTAGACCAGAGACCAGAGATCAGAGACTAGGATGAGACCAGAGACCAGGACGAGACCAGAGACCAGGACGAGACCAGAGACCGGGACTAGACCAGAGACCCGGACCAGAGACCGGGACTAGACTAGAGACCGGGACTAGACTAGAGACCGGGACTAGACTAGAGACCGGGATTAGACCAGAGACCAGAGACTAGGACTAGACCAGAGACCGGGACTAGACCAGAGACCAGAGACCAGAGACCAGAGACCAGAGACCAGAGACGAGACCAGAGACCAGAGACCAGGAGACTAGAGACCAGAGACCAGAGACCAGAGACCAGGACGAGACCAGAGACCAGGACGAGACCAGAGACCAGAGACCAGGACGAGACCAGAGACCACGAGACCAGAGACCAGAGACCGGACAAGACCAGAGACCAGGACGACCAGAGACCAGAGAGACCAGAGACCAGAGATCAGAGACCAGGATGAGACCAGAGACCAGGACGAGACCAGAGACCAGAGACCAGAGACCAGAGATCAGAGACCAGGACGAGACCAGAGACCAGAGACCAGACCAGAGACCAGAGACCAGGACGAGACCAGAGACCAGGACGAGACCAGAGACCAGAGACCAGAGACCAGAGACCAGAGACCAGGACGAGACCAGGAGACCAGGACGAGACCAGAGACCAGAGATCAGAGACCAGAGAGACCAGAGACCAGGACGAGACCAGAGACCAGACGAGACCAGAGACCAGAGATCAGAGACCAGAGAGACCAGAGACCAGGACGAGACCAGAGACCAGAGACCAGAGACCAGAGACCAGGACGAGACCAGAGACCAGGACGAAACCAGAGACCAGAGACCAGAGACCAGAGACCAGAGACCGGGACGAGACCAGAGACCAGAGACCAGGACGAGACCAGAGACCAGGACAGAGACCAGAGACCAGGAGACGAGACCAGAGACCAGAGACCAGAGACCAGAGACGAGAGACCAGAGACCAGGACGAGACCAGAGACCAGAGACCAGAGACCAGAGACCAGAGACCAGAGACCAGAGACCGGACGAGACCAGAGACCAGAGACCAGGACGAGACCAGAGACCAGGACAAGACCAGAGACCAGGACGAGAAAACCAGAGACCAGACCGGGACGAGACCAGAGACCAGAGACCAGACGAGACCAGAGACCAGAGACCAGACGAGACCAGAGACCAGAGACCAGACGAGACCAGAGACCAGGACAAGACCAGAGACCAGGAGACCAGAGACGAGACCAGAGACCAGGACGAGACCAGAGACCAGGACTAAACCAGAGACCAGAGACCCAGAGACCAGAGACCAGAGACCAGAGACCAGAGACCAGGACGAGACCAGAGACCAGAGACCAGGACGAGACCAGAGACCAGGACAAGACCAGAGACCAGGACGACCAGAGACCAGAGACCGGGACTAGACCAGAGACCAGGAGACCAGAGACGAGACCAGAGACCAGAGACCAGGACGAGACCAGAGACCAGAGACCAGGACGAGACCAGAGACCAGAGACCAGGACGAGACCAGAGACCAGAGACCAGAGACCAGGACGAGACCAGAGACCAGGACGAGACCAGGAGACCAGAGACCAGGACGAGACCAGAGACCAGAGACCAGAGACCAGAGACCAGAGACCAGAGACCAGAGACCAGGACGAGACCAGAGACCAGGACGAGACCAGAGACCAGAGACCAGAGACCAGGACGAGACCAGAGACCAGGACGAGACCAGAGACCAGGACGAGACCAGAGACCAGGACGAGACCAGAGACCAGAGACCAGAGACCAGAGACCAGAGACCAGAGACCAGAGACCAGGACGAGACCAGAGACCAGAGACCAGAGACCAGAGACCAGAGACCAGAGACCAGAGACCAGAGACCAGAGACCAGGACAAGACCAGAGACCAGAGACCAGGACGAGACCAGAGACCAGAGACCAGAGACCAGAGACCAGAGACCAGAGACCAGAGACCAGAGACCAGGACGAGACCAGAGACCAGAGACCAGAGACCAGAGACCAGAGACCAGAGACCAGAGACCAGAGACCAGGACGAAACCAGAGACCAGAGACCAGGACGAGACCAGGACGAAACCAGAAACCAGGATGAGACCAGAGACCGGGTCTAGACCAGGGACCAGGACTAGAGATTTCCTGTGTGCAGATTGCATGTTCTCTCTGTGTCTAAAGTGGTCTGGACCAAGACCAGACCCAGACCTGAGATGGTCCCACTGCTCCTGACCCAGAGACTCTGAGGGACGAAGGTCAAAAGCAGAAGACACAGACCTGCTTTAGTCCTGGATTAGACCTGGTTTAGATCTGGTTTAGTCCTGGTTTAGTCCGGGTTTAGACCTGGTTTAGACCTGGTTTAGTCCTGGTTTAGTCCGGGTTTAGACCTGGTTTAGTCCTGGTTTAGTCCGGGTTTAGTCCTGGTTTAGTCCGGGTTTAGTTCTGGTTTAGTCCTGGTTTAGACCTGGTTTAGTCCTGGCTCAGTTCCTGCTCCTCTGGCCTGAGGAAACAAACAGGATTTATGAGTCTGAGTCTCATTATAATCATCAGAAAGACTTCCTCTGACACATTTAACGACAGAAAAACAAGACCAGGACTGAACCAGGACTAAACCAGGACTAAACCAGGTCTAAACCAGGTCTAAACCAGGACTAAACCAGGACTAAGCCAGGTCTAAACCAGGTCTAAAGCAGGACTAAACCAGGACCAGGTCTAAACCAGGACCAGGACTGAACCAGGACCAGGACTAAACCAGGTCTAAACCAGGTCTAAACCCGGACTAAACCAGGACTAAACCAGATCTAAACCAGGTCTAAACCAGGACTAAAACAGGTCTAAACCAGGACTAAACCAGGACTAAACCAGGTCTAAACCAGGTCTAAACCAGGACTAAACCAGGACTAAACCAGATCTAAACCAGGACTAAAGCAGGTCTAAATTAGGTCTAAACCAGGACTAAACCAGGACTAAACCAGGACTAAACCAGGACTAAAGCAGGTCTAAACCAGGTCTAAAACAGGACTAAAGCAGGCCTAAACAAGGACTAAACCAGGACTAAACCAGGACTAAACCAGGACTAAACCAGGACTAAACCAGGACTAAAGCAGGTCTAAACCAGGACTAAACCAGGTCTAAACCAGGACTAAAGCAGGTGTAAACCAGGCCTGAACCTGGTCTAACCCAGGACCGACCCAAGACTAAACCCAGTCTAATCTCGGTCTAGTCCCGGTCTCTGTGGGACATGTGGAGTAAACATGGGGCAGTTTTATGAGGCATATTTTCATAAACACTATTTTTCTACTTCAAAGACATAAAAACACAAAAACATAAAAACATAAAAACACAAAAACATAAAATCATAAAAAAAAAACATAAAAACACAAAAACATAAAAACATGTTTGGGACAGACTGACAGGAGGAAAACAGATGAAGTGTTCAGGGGGTCAAAACACTCTGCTCCACCCTGTGATGTCATCATGTGGTGATACAGGAAGTGCTCCTCTGTCAACTTGGAAACTACCACTTCATGACATCACAAGGTGGAACAGGAAATGTCTTGCACAAGGACACAGCAACAGCGTCAGAGCAGGAATCAAACCAGCAACCCTCAGGTTAGGAGGCAAATATGGCCAAACTGGTTTAGACCTGGTTTAGTCCTGCTTTAGACCTGGTTTAGTCCTGGTTTAGTCTTTGTTTAGACCTGCTTTAGTTCTGCTTTAGTTCTGGTTTAGACCTAGTTTGAACGTGGTTTAGTCCTGGTTTAGATCTGCTTTAGTCCTGGTTTAGTCCTGGTTTAGTCCTTGTTTAGTCCTGCTTTAGTCCTGGTTTAGTCCTGGTTTAGTCCTGGTTTAGACCTGCTTTAGTCCTGGTTTAGTCCTGGTTTAGTCCTGGTTTAGTCCTGGTTTAGACCTAATTTAGACCTGCTTTAGTCCTGGTTTAGATCTGGTTTAGTCCTGGTTTAGTCCTGGTTTAGACCTGGTTTGGACGTGGTTTAGTCGTGGTTTAGTCCTGGTTTAGATCTGCTTTAGTCCTGGTTTAGTCCTGGTTTAGTCCTGGTCCTTGAGGTGTGCTGTGATTGGCTGGAGAGCAGAGGTCAGAGGGTCACAGCTGAACACACACAATGTTTACAATAAGTCCTGGTCTAGACCTGGTCCAGACCTGGTCTAGAACCTCAGACTTTCAGGTTAGAGGACTGCTGGACTGGGTTTAGACCTGGTTCAGTCCTGGTTTAGTCCTGGTCCTGGTTCAGTCCTGGTCCTGGTTTAGACCTGGTCCTGGTTTAGTCCTGGTTCAGTCCTGGTTTAGTCCTGGTTTAGTCCTGGTTTGGTCCTGGTTCAGTCCTGGTCCTGGTTCTTGCTGACTCAGCCTCTCGTTTGTTATTAAACTGGGGCAGGTCTGAGCAGAGTCCGGGTCTGATCCAGGTTCAGGTCCTGGTCTGTCCGAGTTTCACAACAACACAGTTCTGCGGGAGGGCATCTGACACACGGGAGGGCATCTGACACACGGGAGGGCATCTGACACACGGGGAGGGCATCTGACACACGGGGAAACACCGCAAAAATAAAATATGGATCAAAAACAAGTTATCACTATGAAAGCTCATTTCTGCCAGTAAATAAAAAATAAAAGTAAGTCATAATTATGAGTTAAAAATTAATAATTACAAGTTTTCAAGTCAAAATTACTAGTTTAAAAGTGAGAATTATGAGTTTAAAAGTGAGAATTATGAGTTTAAAAGTGAGAATTACGAGTTTAAAATTCACAATTGCGAGTTTAAGATTCATAAACTCATACTACTGTAATTCCATAAACTTTAAACTCGTAATTCTGACTTTCTCTGATTTAGCTGTTTTTTGGGGAAAATTAGGTTCCATCCATCCATCCATCCATCATCTCCCGCTTAATCCGGCTGGGTCGCGGGGGCAGCGTGCTGCCCAATACTCATAGCACCTGACCCCCTATGAACCCCTCTGCAGGTGGTGAGCCCACAGGAGGGTGGACAACATGGTCCTTGATGTTAGTTCATAGGGGTGCGGGCATGTTTTAGGTTGATGGGGGAAACCGGAGCACCCGGAGGAAACCCATCCAGACACGGGGAGGAACATGCAAACTCCACACAGAAAGGCCCGGGTGACCCGGGGATCGAACCCGCAACCTTCTTGCTGTGAGGCCTGAGTGTTGCCACTCAGCCACCGTGCCGCCGGAAATTAGGTTCCTTATATTAAAATCCTGATCCAGACTTTTCCGCAGCCTAAACCAGGACTAAACCAAAACTAAAACAGGACTAAACCAGGTCTAAACCAGGATTTAACAAGGACTAAACTGGGACTAAAGCAGGACTGAACCAGGACTAAACCAGGTCTAAACTCTGCTCTGTAAACAGGAACTGTGGGTTTATGTTGGGTCCTGGTTCAGACTAAACAAAACTCGGGTCAAAAAACATGAGGCGACTTTGAGCTGAAGAAACATCAACAAGAACCTGAAGAGTCTCCAGTGCTTTGTGTACGGAACATTCCTCTGAGCCCCACAGTCCATGTATATGAGTGGACTAAGCTAACCCGGCACCGAGGTTAGCCGCTAACCCGTTAGCCGCTAACCCGTTAGCCGCTAACCCGTTAGCCGCTAACCCGTTAGCCGCTAACCCGTTAGCCGCTAACCCGTTAGCCGCTAACCCGTTAGCCGCTAACCCGTTAGCCGCTAACCCGTTAGCCGCTAACCCGTTAGCTCGGTGCCAAACAGGAAGTGCTTCAGGAGGCTCTTCCGGCTCCTTATCTCCTTTTTCCCAGTGACTCACAGATCTTCTGGCTCGTCTCTCTGTACCTGCTGCTCTGAGCCTTGTCATTCTGGACTTAAACTGTTCGTCTGAAGCCGCCACACAGGATCCTGAACTTTTCATTTCTCTGTTTTGTTCCTAAATGAAGATCTGAACATAAATAACGGACCAATCAGACGCCTTCATTCCCCGAGGCCCCTCCCCCTAGCGTTAGCAACAGGTTTGATTGACAGCTCGTTTTGTTGCTAAGTAAGTTCCCTTCCCGCTTTCCCCCGAGTGACGATTTCTGAAATAAAATGACAAAATATCTCAAACAGTCACAATATCTAATGTGACTAGAATCTGAACTTTGTGGACATTTACACACACATTTACACACATTTACACATTTACACACACATTTACACACACATTTACACACATTTACACATTTACACACACTTTTACACACATTTACACACATTTACACATTTACACACACATTTACACACATTTACACATTTACACACACATTTACACACATTTACACATTTACACATTTACACACACATTTACACACACATTTACACACATTTACACATTTACACACACATTTACACATTTACACACACATTTACACACATTTGCACATTTACACACACATTTACACACACATTTACACACATTTACACATTTACACACACATTTACACACACATTTACACACACATTTACACATTTACACACACATTTACACATTTACACACACATTTACACCTTTACACACACATTTACACCTTTACACACACATTTACACCTTTACACACACATTTACACATTTACACACACATTTACACATTTACACACACATTTACACATTTACACACACATTTACACATTTACACACACATTTACACCTTTACACACACATTTATACCTTTACACACACATTTACACATTTACACACACATTTACACATTTACACCTTTACACACACATTTACACCTTTACACACATTTACACCTTTACACACACATTTACACACACATTTACACACACATTTACACACACATGGGAAAAGGTCTGTTGGACACCACAGTTCTGACACTGAAGTCCTGGTTTAGTCCTGGTTCAGTCCTGGTCTGAAGTTCAAATCCAGGTCCAGTCCGGGTCTGACCCCCCGCTAAGGGGGAGACGCTGTCTGACCTCTGACCTCTGACCCCGCGGTGAATTCTAACGACCCCCAGACTTCAAAGGGGTCAAAGGTCACATCTAAAACCAAAACAAGTGAATTAGTCCTGAACCCAGTGAACCCGGACTGAACCCGGACTGAACCAGGTCTAAACCAGGACTGAACCAGGACTGAACCAGGACTAAACCAGGACTGAACCAGGACTGAACCAGGACTAAACTAGGTCTAAACCAGGACTGAACAGGACTAAACCAGGACTGAACCAGGACTGAACCAGGACTGAACCAGGACTGAACCAGGACTAAACTAGGTCTAAACCAGGACTGAACAGGACTAAACCAGGACTGAACCAGGACTGAACCAGGACTGAACCAGGACTAAACCAGGTCTAAACCAGGACTGAACAGGACTGAACCAGGACATCTTTGGGTTCAATGGAGCAAAAGGTGAATGGAGTAAAAGTTTGTGGTGTGAAAAACTCCATGATGGAGCTTTTATTTATTTTTTATTTGACCTTTATTTAACCAGGATAAAAAAAAAACCTCATTGAGATTAAAACTCTCTTTTGCAGAGTGTCCTGGTCAAGAGGAACATGGGCACAGCTCAGCAATAACAAACGTGCACATCCTCACACAGACTCAAGCTCAGTCCAATCAAATCAGTCTTTTCAAATGGAGCTTCTTCTGAAGTTTATTCCACGATTGTGCAGCAGCAAATCTAAAAGTCTTGTTTCTCAGCTCTGGGCACAGAGCAGGAGCAGGTCCTGAGAACGAGACTGAAGCTGCTGCTCCTCAGCTCCATGAGCCGCTGGAGGTGAGAGGCACCAGCCCAACAAACATTTAGAAACAAAAAGACCCCAGTGTTTCAGCCTGCGGTCTGTGAAAGACGTCCAGGCCACACGCTGATGGTCAGAGACTCGTGTTTGGAATGAAGTGTCCAGAGCACAGGCGGCATTCATATAAATCACATCACCAAAGAAAAGTTTCTTACGAGCTTCAAACGACAGACAAGACTTGATTCTGTAGTAAAAACGCAGTAATTTTAGTTTTAGTTTGTGAACCGATTTTTGAACATGCAGTTTAAAAGATAAGCAGTCGTCAATTAAAATACCAAGATATTTATATTCTGAAGCCGGTTCAGGTGGGTGTCCTTCGTTTGTAGTAATATGGGGCATGTTTAGGGCTTTGGTTTTAGAGAACAGCGTATTTGGTCTCGTCTGAATTTAAAACAAGTTTGAGATGATAGAATGTACTTTGTAACAGGTTAAAAGCCTTTTGGAGTTTTGATGGTGCGAGCTCTGCCGTAGGTGCATAGAATAGAATAGAAAAAAGTTTATTGGTCCCTTGAAGGGCAGTTCATAGCAGCCACCTGAGTAAAAACACACACAGCAGGTACACAATAACACACAAGTATATGTCCTCACAGGTCACATGGACTCAGAATAAATAACAGAATAAATAACAGAATAACGAGTGTATCAGGTATTAAGCAGTGTTTGGGTAAAAACCTCACACAGACTTCAGGAATCTAATCGCAGAAGGAATAAAAGACAAAGAGCAGCGATTCCTTCTAATCAGAGACATCTGATAAGGCCGACCTGAGGGCATTAGGCCGACCTGAGGGCATTAGGCCGACCTGAGGGCATTAGGCCGACCTGAGGGCATTAGGCCGACCTGAGGGCATTAGGCCGACCTGAGGACATTAGGCCGACCTGAGGGCATTAGACCGACCTGAGGGCATTAGGCCGACCTGAGGGCATTAAGGGAAACCCTGAAGAGAAAATGTGCCTTTCATCTTGGTCAATAATTTGACAAGTTTTCCTAGTGACCCGACTTTTCCAGAGAGACGTCCGCTCACTCTGCTGAGCACCACTTATTTTAGAGCAGATTTGAACAATACTGTTTAAGCTGTTTTTTCCTTCATAGAGACGTCCAAGTCATGTCTGTGTTGACATCAAACTTCAGTTTAGAATCAAACGTGGTTCCCAGATATTTCTACTGCTCATCCACCTGCACTTCCTCACCATGAATGATGCTGACGTCAGGATCACATTTTCTCTGCCTAAAGTCTGTGATTGTTTCTCTGGTTTTAGAGACATTGAGGTCGAGGTAGTTCTGGTCACACCACGTCTCAAAAGAAGAAAGGGCTGAACCACGGCCAAAGTCGTCTTTTAGTAGCGACAGCACAACTGTGTCATCAGAGAACGTAAAGTGTGTGTTTCTGCTTGGGCTCCTGCAGCTGTCTGTGTACAAAATACACAGAAGGGACGATAATACACA
>CM060661.1:39451812-39454312 GCA_030686955.1 Odontamblyopus rebecca
CACCCAGGCCAACCACACCACACTCAGACCAACCACACCACACCCAGGCCAACCACACCACACTCAGACCAACCACACCACACCCAGACCAACCACACCACACCCAGGCCAACCACACCACACTCAGACCAACCACACCACACCCAGGCCAACCACACCACACCCAGACCAACCACACCACACCCAGACCAACCACACCACACCCAGACCAACCACACCACACCCAGGCCAACCACACCACACTCAGACCAACCACACCACACCCAGGCCAACCACACCACACCCAGGCCAACCACACCACACCCAGGCCAACCACACCACACTCAGACCAACCACACCACACCCAGACCAACCACACCACACTCAGACCAACCACACCACACCCAGGCCAACCACACCACACCCAGACCAACCACACCACACCCAGGCCAACCACACCACACTCAGACCAACCACACCACACTCAGACCAACCACACCACACCCAGGCCAACCACACCACACTCAGACCAACCACACCACACCCAGGCCAACCACACCACACCCAGGCCAACCACACCACACTCAGACCAACCACACCACACCCAGGCCAACCACACCACACCCAGGCCAACCACACCACACTCAGACCAACCACACCACACCCAGGCCAACCACACCACACTCAGACCAACCACACCACACTCAGACCAACCACACCACACCCAGGCCAACCACACCACACTCAGACCAACCACACCACACCCAGGCCAACCACACCACACCCAGGCCAACCACACCACACTCAGACCAACCACACCACACCCAGGCCAACCACACCACACTCAGACCAACCACACCACACTCAGACCAACCACACCACACCCAGGCCAACCACACCACACTCAGACCAACCACACCACACCCAGGCCAACCACACCACACTCAGACCAACCACACCACACCCAGGCCAACCACACCACACCCAGGCCAACCACACCACACTCAGACCAACCACACCACACCCAGGCCAACCACACCACACTCAGACCAACCACACCACACTCAGACCAACCACACCACACCCAGGCCAACCACACCACACTCAGACCAACCACACCACACCCAGGCCAACCACACCACACTCAGACCAACCACACCACACTCAGACCAACCACACCACACCCAGGCCAACCACACCACACTCAGACCAACCACACCACACCCAGGCCAACCACACCACACCCAGGCCAACCACACCACACTCAGACCAACCACACCACACCCAGGCCAACCACACCACACTCAGACCAACCACACCACACCCAGGCCAACCACACCACACTCAGACCAACCACACCACACTCAGACCAACCACACCACACCCAGGCCAACCACACCACACTCAGACCAACCACACCACACCCAGACCAACCACACCACACTCAGACCAACCACACCACACCCAGACCAACCACACCACACCCAGGCCAACCACACCACACCCAGGCCAACCACACCACACTCAGACCAACCACACCACACCCAGGCCAACCACACCACACTCAGACCAACCACACCACACCCAGGCCAACCACACCACACTCAGACCAACCACACCACACTCAGACCAACCACACCACACTCAGACCAACCACACCACACCCAGGCCAACCACACCACACTCAGACCAACCACACCACACTCAGACCACTACAATCACTGTAGAAACACTCAAAGTTCTGGACAAAAAAACACATCCATCACTGCAGCATCTTATCTAAATATAATATCTTAAGTTGGGAGAATCTGATTAGATTCACAGATGCTTTGATGCTTTGTTTATAAAATCTTACATGGACTCACCTCCACCGCTCAGTGACTTTGTTATCCTAAGATCAAACTCAAACTGCATCACTAGAGGAGCCTCAAGAGGAGACTGTCTGATCCCATTCAGAAACACAGGATTTGGTCAATCAGCCTGTTCTGTTAGAGCTTCTAAAGGGTGGAACAGCATCACTACTGTCATCAGGGAGAGCTCCACATACAGCTCCACATACAGCTCCACATACAGCTCCACATACAGCTCCACACACAGCTCCACACACAGCTCCACATACAGCTCCACACACAGCTCCACATACAGCTCCACATACAGCTCCACACACAGCTCCACACACAGCTCCACATACAGCTCCACACACAGCTCCACATACAGCTCCACATACAGCTCCACATACAGCTCCACACACAGCTCCACATACAGCTCCACACACAGCTCCACACACAGCTCCACATACAGCTCCACATACAGCTCCACACACAGCTCCACATACAGCTCCACATACAGCTCCACATACAGCTCCACACACAGCTCCACATACAGCTCCACATACAGCTCCACACACAGCTCCACATACAGCTCCACATACAGCTCCACATACAGCTCCACATACAGCTCCACATACAGCTCCACATACAGCTCCACATACAGCTCCACACACAGCTCCACACACAGCTCC
>CM060661.1:39459312-39479312 GCA_030686955.1 Odontamblyopus rebecca
CATGTGCGTGTTCTCCCTGTGTTCTGCATGTGTCATGTGCGTGTTCTCCCTGTGTTCTGTGTACGTCATGTGCGTGTTCTCCCTGTGTTCTGTGTGTGTCATGTGCGTGTTCTCCCTGTGTGTTCTGCATGTGTCATGTGCGTGTTCTCCCTGTGTTCTGCGTGTGTCATGTGCGTGTTCTCCCTGTGTTCTGTGTGTGTCATGTGCGCGTTCTCCCTGTGTTCTGCGTGTGTCATGTGCGTGTTCTCACTGTGTTCTGTGTGTGTCATTTGAGTGTTATCACTGTGTGCTGTGTGTGTCATGTGCGTGTTATCCATGTGTTCTCGTGTCATGTGCGTGTTCTCCCTGTGTTCTGTGTGCGTCATGTGCGTGTTCTCCCTGTGTGTTCTGTGTGTGTCATGTGCGTGTTCTCCCTGTGTTCTGCGTGTGTCATGTGCGTGTTCTCCCTGTGTTCTGTGTGCGTCATGTGCGTGTTCTCCCTGTGTTCTGTGTACGTCATGTGCGTGTTCTCCCTGTGTGTTCTGCGTGTCATGTGCGTGTTCTCCCTGTGTTCTGTGTGTGTCATGTGCGTGTTCTCCCTGTGTTCTGCGTGTGTCATGTGCGTGTTCTCCCTGTGTTCTGCGTGTGTCATGTGCGTGTTCTCCCTGTGTTCTGCGTGTGTCATGTGCGTGTTCTCCCTGTGTTCTGCATGTGTCATGTGCGTGTTCTCCCTGTGTTCTGCGTGTGTCATGTGCGTGTTCTCCCTGTGTTCTGTGTGTGTCATGTGCATGTTCTCCCTGTGTTCTGCGTGTGTCATGTGCGTGTTCTCCCTGTGTTCTGCGTGTGTCATGTGCGTGTTCTCCCTGTGTTCTGCGTGTGTCATGTGCGTGTTCTCCCTGTGTTCTGCGTGTGTCATGTGCGTGTTCTCCCTGTGTTCTGCGTGTGTCATGTGCGTGTTCTCCCTGTGCAGGTACTGGCACGGGGATAACCTCCCGTTCGACGGCCCTGGTGGGATCCTCGCTCACGCCTTCTTCCCCAGGACCCACCGACAAGGAGACGTTCACTTCGACTACGACGAGGCCTGGACCCTTGGGAACCACATGGGTAAAAGAGGAGGACAGGAGGAGGAGAGGAGGAGAGGAGGAGAGGAGGAGAGGAGGAGGAGGAGAGGAGGAGGAGAGGAGGAGAGGAGGAGAGGAGGAGGAGAGGAGGAGGAGAGGAGAGGAGAGGAGGGGAGGAGGAGGAGAGGAGGAGAGGGGAGGAGGAGGAGAGGAGGAGAGGGGGAGAGAGGGGAGGAGGAGAGGAGGAGAGGGGGAGAGAGGGAAGGAGGAGAGGAGGAGAGGGGGAGAGAGGGGAGAGAGGAGAGGGAGGAGGAGAGGAGGAGGGGAGGAGAGGAGGAGAGAGGAGGAGGAGAGGAGGAGGGAGGAGGAGAGGATAGGAGGAGAGGAGAGGGAGGAGAGGATAGGAGGGAGAGAGGAGGAGAAGAGAGAGGAGGGAGGAGAGAGGAGGAGGAGGAGAGAGGAGAGAGGAGGGAGGAGGGAGAGGAGAGGAGGAGAGAGGGAGGAGGAGGAGAGGAAGGAGGGAGAGGAGAGAGAGGAGGAGGAGAGGAGGAGAGAGAGGAGAGGAAGGGGAGGAGGAGAGGAGGGAGAGAGGAGAGGAGGAGAGGAGAGAGGAGAGGAGAGGAGGGAGAGAGAGGGAAGGGGAGGAGGAGAGGAGAGAGGGGAGGGGAGGAGGAGGAGAGGAGGAGAGGGAGAAGAGAGGAGGAGAGAGGAAGGAGGAGAGGAGGAAGAGAGGAGAGGGAAGAGGAGGGAGGAAGAGGTGGAGAGGAGAGAGGAAGAGGAGGAGGAGAGAGGAGGAGAGGGAAGAGGGAGGAGGAGAGAGGAGGAGAGGAGGAGGGGAGGAGGAGGAGAGGTGGAGAGGAGAGGAGAGGAGGAGAGGGGAAGAGGAGGAGAGGAGGAGGAGAGGAGGTGGAGAAGAGAGGAGGAGGAGGAGAGGAAGAGAGGGGAAGAGGAGGAGGAGGAGGAGCGGAGAGGAGGAGAGGGGAAGAGGAAGAGGAGAGGAGGAGGAGAGGAGGAGGAGAGGAGCAGAGGGGAGGAGGAGGAGGAGAGGAGGAGGAGGTGGAGAGGAGGACAGAGAAGAGAATATATGTCTCAGATTTTTTACCCTTATCTCCTCCTCTCCTCTCTCCTCCTCCTTCTCTTCTCCTCCTCTCCTCTCTCCTCCTCTCCTCCTCTCCTCCTCCTCCCCTCTCCTCCTCTCCTCCTCCTCCCCTCTTCTCCTCCTCCTCTCCTCCCCCTCTCCCCCTCTCCTCCTCCTCTCCTCCTCCTTCTCTTCTCCTCCTCTCCTCTCTTCTCCTCTCTCCCTCTCTCCTCCTCTCCTCTCTCCCCCTCTCCTCTCTCCTCCTCCTTCTCTTCTCCCCCTCTCCTCTCTTCTCCTTTCCTCCTCTCCTCCTTCTCCCCCTCTCCTCCCCCTCTCCCCCTCTTCCCCTCTCCTCCTCCTCTCCTCCTCCTTCTCTTCTCCTCCTCTCCTCTCTTCTCCTTTCCTCCTCTCCTCCTCCTCTTCCCCTCTCCTCCTCCTCTTCTTCTCTTCTCCTCCTCTCCTCTGCTCCTCCTCTCCTCCTCTCCCCCTCTCCCCCTCTCCTCCTCTCCTCTCTTCTCCTTTCCTCCTCCTCCTCTCCTCCTCCTGCTCTACTCCTCCTCGCCTCACTACTCCTGTCCTCCTCTCCTCCTCCTCTACCCCTCTCCTCCTTCTCCTCTCCCCCCTCCTCCTCATCCCTTTCATCCTCCTCCTCCTCCTCCTCATCCCTCTTCATCCCTCCTCCTCCCCCATCTTATGTTTCTCCTCCATCATCATCTCCTCCTCCTTCTCCTCCTCTCCTCATCTTCTCTTTCCTCCTCTCATCCTCCTCTTCCATCTCTCCTCATCTCCTCATCATCATCTTCATCCTCCTCATCCTCATCCTCATCCTCATCCTTCTCCTCTCATCTCCTCCTCCTCTCATCCTCTCTCATCTCCTTTCCTCCTCCTCCTCCTCTCATCATCCTCCTCCTTTCCTCATCATCCTCCTCTCCCCCTCATCCTCCCCTCCTCCCCTCTTCTCTCATCCTCCTCCTCATCCTCTCCTATCCTCCTCATCCTCATCCTCATCATCTTCATCCTTTTTATCCTCTCCTCCTCCTCCTCCCCATCATCCTCCTCCTCTCCTTCATCTTCATCCTCCTCATCCTCATCCTCCTCATCTCCTCATCCTCCTCCCCTCTCCTCCTCATCATCATCTTCTCCTTTCCTCCTCCTCCTCCTCCTCCTCCTCCTCCTCATCCTCATCATCCTCCTCTCCTCCTCCTCCTTTCCTCCTCCTCCTCCTCCTCTCCTCCTCATCCTCCTCATCCTCCTTCTCCCCCCATCCTCCTCATCCCCCTCATCTCTCCCCCTCTCCTCCTCCTCAGGCACAGACCTCCTGCAGGTGGCGGCTCATGAGTTTGGTCATGTCCTGGGGCTCCAACACTCCCCTGAACCCGGCGCCATCATGTCGGCCTTTTACTCCTTCTCCTCCCCCCCGAACCTGAGCGACGACGACCGCCGAGGGATCCAGTACCTGTACGGAGCCCGGCCCCGCCCCCCGCCCGCACCTGCCACACCTGCTGCACCTGCCGCACCCGCCGCGCCGCCCGAGACCAACGAGATCCTGACGCCGGTGAGTGGCACTGCAGAGGGAGGGCATCTGAACTTTTCATTTCTCTGTTTTGTTCCTGAATCAAGATCTGAACATAAATAACGGACCAATCAGACGCCTTCATTCCCCAAGGCCCCTCCCCCTAGCGTTAGCAACAGGTTTGATTGACAGCTCGTTTCGTTGCTAAGTAAGTTCCCTTCCCGCTTTCCCCCGAGTGACGATTTCTGAAATAAAATGACAAAATATCTCAAACAGTCACAATATCTAATGTGACTAGAATCTGAACGAGCAGAATTTAACGAGCAGAAAGTAAAGAGAATCTGGTTAAATTGTGACTCTATTGTTGTTAAACGGAGACAGAACAAACAACATAAATCAGTGACTTAAACTATTTAAAGTTTGATGCTAAAAGCTCAAAGTTTCTTCTTCTTGTGCAGAATCAGGTAAATCCAGTGTCCTGCAGGTGCAGAGTATCACATCCATAGTCCGTATATATGATGCATCAGCTCTGCCAGGAGGAGGCGCCACATTTAACCTCCTCACTCATGATTGGCTCTTGTGTTGCTATGATACTCGCGGGAGGATTTCCAAATATGGACCTGGCTCCAGATTCGCTCCTGTAACCGTGGCAACAGGAGCCTCATGTGAGCGACGCTGTGGAGACGTCACAGTCACTTAGTCCACTCATATATACGGACTATGGTTCAGATCTGTAGAATCCTGCGCTGTGATTGGTTGGCTCCGCCTGTCACTCACTCAGCCTAACAGAAGCCCCTCCCCCTTCCAGCCGGACGTGTGCGACACCGACTTCGACGCTGCCGCTCTGATCCGGGGGGAACTGTTCTTCTTCCGCTTGGGGTTCGTGTGGCGGATCCGTGCCGGGCGCCTGGAGAGCGGGTACCCGGCGCTGGCATCACGGCACTGGAGCGGAATCCCCCACAACATCGACGCCGCCTTCGAGGACCGAGCCGGAAACATCTGGTTCTTCCAGGGTCAGTGAGGAGTCTGTGCTACTGCTACTGCTACTGCTAGTAGTAGTAGTAGTAGTAGTAGTAGTAGCAGTAGTAGCAGTAGTAGTACCAACAGCAGCAGCAGCAACTGTAGTAGTAGTAGTAGTAGTAATAGAAATGGCAGTAGTAGTAGTAGTAGTAGTAGTAGTAATAGCAGTAGTAGTAGTAGTAGTAGTAGTAGTAGTAGTAATAGCAGTAGTAGTAGTAGTAGTAGTAGTAGTAGTAATGGCAGTAGCAGCAGCAGGCAGTAGTAGTGGTAGTAGTAGCAGTAGCAGCAGCAGCAGCAGCAGCAGCAGCAGCAGCAGTGTATGCAGTAGTAGTAGTAGTAGTAGTAATAGTAGCAGTAGAAGTAGTAGCAGTAGCAGTAGTAGTAGTAGCAGCAGTAGTAGTAGTAGTAGTAGTAGTAGTAGTAGTAGCAGCAGCAGTAGTAGTAGTAGTAGTAGTAGTAGCAGCAGCAGTAGTAGTAGTAGTAGTAGTAGTAGCAGTAGCAGTAGCAGCAGTAGTAGTAGCAGTAGTAGTAGCAGTAGTAGCAGCAGCAGTAGTAGTAGTAGTAATAGTAGCAGCAGCAGTAGTAGTAGTAGTAGTAGTAGTAGTAGTAGTAGCAGTAGCAGCAGCAGCAGTAGCAGTAGTAGTAGTAGGAGCAGCAGTAGTAGTAGTAGCAGTAGTAGTAGTAGTAGTAATAGTAGCAGCAGCAGTAGTAGTAGTAGTAGTAGTAGTAGTAGTAGTATTAACATTACTCTCTGGTTGCAGGCTCCAGGTACTGGGTGTTTGACGCTCAGATGCAGCAGAGGGGCCCGGAGCCGCTCTCGTCTCTGGGGCTGCAGGTCCCGGGGGTCCAGGCGTCTCTGCGGTCAGGGCCAGGGGGCCCCGGGGGCCCCGGGGGCCGGGGGGGCCCCTACGACGTGCTGCTGTTCAGAGGAGACGAGTTCTGGAGGTTCAGTCCTAAAGATGGACGCCTGGAGCCGGGGCCCCCCCGGAGTCTGAGCGCCTGGAGAGGGGTCCCCCCAGACCTGCACGCCGCCTTCAGGGACGCCTACGGTAAGAGCCAGATGCCCTCCCACATCAGATGCCCTCCCCCTGTGCCAGATGCCCTCCCTCTGTGTCAGATGCCCTCCCCGTGTGTCAGATGCCCTCCCACGTCAGATGCCCTCCCTGATGCCCCTGTGTCAGATGCCCTCCCTGATGCCCCTGTGTCAGATGCCCTCCCTGATGCCCCTGTGTCAGATGCCCTCCCTGATGCCCCCTGTGTCAGATGCCCTCCCTGATGCCCCTGTGTCAGATGCCCTCCCTGATGCCCCTGTGTCAGATGCCCTCCCTGATGCCCCCTGTGTCAGATGCCCTCCCCCTGTGTCAGATGCCCTCCCTGATGCCCCCTGTGTCAGATGCCCTCCCTGATGCCCCCTGTGTCAGATGCCCTCCCCCTGTGTCAGATGCCCTCCCTGATGCCCCTGTGTCCAGATGCCCTCCCTGATGCCCCCTGTGTCAGATGCCCTCCCCCTGTGTCAGATGCCCTCCCTGATGCCCCCTGTGTCAGATGCCCTCCCCCTGTGTCAGATGCCCTCCCTGATGCCCCCTGTGTCAGATGCCCTCCCCCTGTGTCAGATGCCCTCCCCCTGTGTCAGATGCCCTCCCTGATGCCCCCTGTGTCAGATGCCCTCCCCCTGTGTCAGATGCCCTCCCTGATGCCCCTGTGTCAGATGCCCTCCCTGATGCCCCCTGTGTCAGATGCCCTCCCTGATGCCCTCTCTCTCCAGGTTACGCTCACTTCATTCGGGGGAGGCAGTACTGGAAGTTTGACCCTGTGGGGCTGAACTCTGTGGACGGGGCCCCTGAGGCCGGGGCCCCTCTGGAGGGATACCCCCGCCTCATCGGGGTCGATTTCTTCGGCTGCAGGGCCTGAGCCTAAAGAGCCGTACGAGGCTGTACGAGGCTCCGCCCCCCAGGCTCCCACAGGACAGTTCTGCATAAACACAAACACAAACTGAACACGTGACAAACCTGATGTGACGCTCTGAGTGTGATCAAGCTCTGAAGGGGGAGCGGGTCAGAAGGGGGAGCGGGTCAGAAGGGGGAGCGGGTCAGAGCTCTGAAGGGGGAGCGGGTCAGAAGGGGGAGCGGGTCAGAAGGGGGAGCGGGTCAGAGCTCTGAAGGGGAGCGGGTCAGAAGGGGGAGCGGGTCAGAAGGGGGAGCGGGTCAGAGCTCTGAAGGGGAGCGGGTCAGAAGGGGGAGCGGGTCAGAGCTCTGAAGGGGAGCGGGTCAGAAGGGGGAGCGGGTCAGAGCTCTGAAGGGGAGCGGGTCAGAAGGGGGAGCGGGTCAGAAGGGGAGCGGGTCAGAAGGGGGAGCGGGTCAGAAGGGGGAGCAGGTCAGAGCTCTGAAGGGGAGCGGGTCAGAAGGGGGAGCGGGTCAGAAGGGGAGCGGGTCAGAAGGGGGAGCGGGTCAGAAGGGGGAGCGGGTCAGTGCTGTGGGACGGGGACGGTTCTGAACATTTCTCATTGGTGAAAATATGCAAAAGTGATTTTTCTGACACTTGTGAAACATTTTAAAGACGTCCAGAAGAATCGACAAAGGACTGAAACCTGCAGTGAACTGAAACATTCAGGGCAGATTTTACACGTCTGAACTTCAGGTTTTACACGTCTGAACTTCAGGTTTTACACGTCTGAACTTCAAGTTTTACACCTCTAAACTTCAGGTTTTACACGTCTAAACTTCAGGTTTTACACGTGTAAACTTCAGGTTTTACACGTCTAAACTTCAGGTTTTACACGTCTAAACTTCAGGTTTTACACGTGTAAACTTCAGGTTTTACACGTCTAAACTTCAGGTTTTACACATCTGAACTTCAGGTTTTACACGTCTTAACTTCAGGTTTTACACGTCTGAACTTCAAGTTTTACACCTCTAAACTTCAGGTTTTACACGTCTAAACTTCAGGTTTTACACGTGTAAACTTCAGGTTTTACACGTGTAAACTTCAGGTTTTACACGTCTAAACTTCAGGTTTTACACCTCTAAACTTCAGGTTTTACACGTCTAAACTTCAGGTTTTACACGTGTAAACTTCAGGTTTTACACGTCTAAACTTCAGGTTTTACACGTCTAAACTTCAGGTTTTACACGTGTAAACTTCAGGTTTTACACATCTGAACTTCAGGTTTTACACGTGTAAACTTCAGGTTTTACACGTGTAAACTTCAGGTTTTACACGTCTGAACTTCAGGTTTTACACGTCTGAACTTCAGGTTTTACACGTGTAAACTTCAGGTTTTACACGTGTAAACTTCAGGTTTTACACATCTGAACTTCAGGTTTTACACGTGTAAACTTCAGGTTTTACACGTCTAAACTTCAGGTTTTACACGTGTAAACTTCAGGTTTTACACGTCTGAACTTCAGGTTTTACACGTGTAAACTTCAAGTTTTACACGTCTGAACTTCAGGTTTTACACGTCTGAACTTCAGGTTTTACACGTCTGAACTTCAAGTTTTACACCTCTAAACTTCAGGTTTTACACGTCTAAACTTCAGGTTTTACACGTGTAAACTTCAGGTTTTACACGTGTAAACTTCAGGTTTTACACGTCTAAACTTCAGGTTTTACACGTGTAAACTTCAGACTTTGGGGTCTGAGTTCTTTCCGACTGTGACGAGTTTCACATCAGATTTTGTAAAAACATTTTCTTATTTTATTTTCATTTTAATCTCAGGAACGGCCTGAAGCCGTGTGTTTATTTTGCACAATATTTCTGAATTTTTACAAGTTCTTCCATTTGTACAGGGCTGGACCCGGATTAAACCAGGTTTAAACTAGGACTAAACCAGGACTAAACCAGGACTAAACAAGCTTTAAACTAGGACTTAAACCAGGACTAAACCAGGTCTAAACCAGCTTTAAACTAGGACTAAACCAATTTTAAACTAGAGTTAAACTAGAACTAGACCAGGACTAAACCAGGACTAAACTAGGTTCAAACTAGGACTAAACCAGGACTAAACAAGCTTTAAACTAGGACTAAACCAGGACTAAACCAGGTCTAAACCACCTTCAAACTAGGACTAAACCAGGTCTAAACCAGGTCTAAACCAGCTTTAAACTAGGACTTAAACCAGGACTAAACCAGGACTAAACCAGCTTTAAACTAGGGCTAAACCAATTTTAAACTAGAGTTAATCTAGAACTAGACCAGGACTAAACCAGTTCTGAATCAGAACTGAATTAGGGACTGAGCCAAACCTAAACCAGGTCTAACCCAGGGTCAAACATTACTCCAGAGACAGTGTACGGGCACCACGTGATGACCTCATCAGGTGGCACAGTGTGAGCTGGTGGTGCGTTCATGGTCTCTCTCAGTGCAGGACGCTGCAGCTCATGTTTAAACCCGGTGTGTGGTTTTGTTGTACAGATTTTCATTGTGTTTCTGTTTTATATTTGAATAAAATCATGTTCTTGGATTAATGTGACTCTTTGATCTACAAAATATGAAAGTGCAGGAGTAGCAGTAGTTGCAGCTGGTAGCGGCTAAGCAGCAGTAGCATGGTTAGTTGTTAACCAGCAGCAGCCAGCAGCAGCAGCAGCAGCGCAGCAGTGTTGCGCAGCAGCAGCAGCAAGGGCAAGTGTTACAAGGCAGCAGCAGCAGCTGGGCAGCAGCAGCAGCAGCAGCAGCAGCGTTAACCAGCAGTTGCTGCAGCAGCAGCAGCAGCAGCAGCAGCAGCAGCGTTGCTGCTGCAGCAGCAGCAGCCATGCCAGCAGCAGCAAGGCAGCAGCAGCAGCAGCAGCAGCAGCAGCAGCAGCAGAGCAGCAGCAGCAGCAGCAGCAGCTACAGCAGCAGCAGCAGCAGCAGCAGCAGCAGCAGCAAGGCAGCAGCAGCAGCAGCAGCAGCAGCAGCAGCAGCAGTAGTACAGCAGCAGCAGCAGCAGCAGCAGCAGCAGCAAGGTGCTAAGTGTTGTTGTTGTTTGTTTGCTGTTGTTTGTTATCATTGTTGTTGGCTGGTTATTGTCATTGTCACAGAGCGTTTGCTATTGTTGTCATTAGTTGTTACAAGAGCAGCTGTCAGTTTGTTCGCTGTTGTTGCTCGCTTTGTTGTCATTGTTCGTTGTTACTCATTGTTGGTTGTTGTTTGTCAACCATATTGTCGTTTGTTGTTGTTGCTGTTGTTGTTCGCTGGTTGCTGGGCTTGTTGAGTTGTCAAGGTTGTTGTGTTCGTTGTTAAGTTGGTTCATACTTGGTTATTGTCATTGTTGCTTGCTGATTGGTTTGCTTGTCATATTGAGTTATCATTGTTGTCAGTTGAGATTATCGCTGTACATATTGTTGCCATTGCTCATTATTGTTGGCATTATTGAGTTGAGCTATTATTTGTCATTGTCATTATCATGTTGTCATTGTTTATTGTTATGTATCACATATCATAGTTGGTTATTATTACAGTTGTTGCTCGCTTTGCTTGTTGTTTGTTGTTGCTTCATTGTTACCAATACACGTCATTGTTATATTATTGGTTGTTGTCAGAGTTGCTCACATGTCATTTTGTCATTGTTGAGCATTACGGTGCTGTTGTTTGTTGCTCATTGTTGAGCAGCCATATTCATTATATTCAATCATACGATATTTGTTTGTTATTATTCGTCATTTACGTTGTTGAGCTGGTCATTATTGTTCATACATTGTTGTTTGTTGTTATTGTCATTGTTATGGTTGTCATTGGTTATTATTGTTGAGATTATCATGAGTTGTTTGTTCAGTTGTTGCATTACATATTGTTATTGTCATTATTGTTGTCATTGGAGCAGCTATATGGTTATCATCATTGTCATTACATTATTATTGTCAATAGTTGTCATTGAGCATTATTTGTCATTATTGGTTGGTTCGTTGTCATTGGCTCATAGTTGGTTATTTACGCTTGTTTACGCTTGAGTTACATTATTGTTGTTAGTTGCTGCTTAATATGCTAATGGTTGTTATTAGTTGTTAGTATATTATTGTTGTCATTAGTTAGTCATTGTCGGTTGTCATCATATTATTATTACATATAATAATATTATGTCAGTTGTTTGTTGGTTGTTTTGTTGTTGTTAGCAGTTGATTATTACGTTTGGTTACATATTATTGTTGTTGGTTGGTTATTATTATTACAGTATGGAGTTATTGTTGATACATATTATGCTCGCCTACTACAGCCCTGTTGGTTGTCCGTGTTGTTACATTGCGCTATATTGTTGCTTGTTGTTGGTTGTTGCTCGTTGTTCGTTGGTTAGTTAGTCAGTTGTTGTTGGCTATTGTTGTTGTTATTCTTCATTAGTACACGCTCGCTGTTGTTGTTGTTAGTTATTGGTTGTTGTTGTTATTATTGTCATGGTTGTCATATATGTTGTTGTTGTTCGGCTTATTGCCATTATAGTACGTTGTCATTACATATTGTTGTTTGTTAGTTGGTTGTCATTGTTATTAGTTGTTGGTTATTGTTATTGTCATTGTTAGTTGAACTACATATTGTCATTGCTCATTGTTATTATTGCCGGGTCAGTTGTCATTGTTGCTCATATTGTCATTGGTCAGTTTGTCATTGTTTAGCTATTGTTATACATTAAGAGCGTTGTTGTTACTGTTGTTGAGCGAGGTTGTTTGTTGTTGTCATTATATTATTATATTAGTTGCTTGTTGTTTGCTCATTGTTCATTATTAATGGCTATTGTCATTGCTGGTTACATTGTCATATTATGTTGTTGTTGTCAGCTTGAGTTGCTGTCATTGTTAGTTGCATTGTCATTTGTTGTTTGCATTGTTGAGCTATTGTTGTTATTATTGTTGTTGTCATTATATTATTATTATGTCATTATTATCAAATATTCGTTACGGCCTGGTTCTGCCTTGTTACATTCATTGGTTGTCATATTGTTGTTGTTGCTCCAGACATTATTTGTATGAAAGAAAGGTTATTATTATTGTTATTAATACATTTGTTGTCGCATTGCTCATTGTTGTTATTATGTTGTTATTTGAGTTGTTGCGCTATTATTACATTATTAGTTGAGGATCATTGTTTAAGTTGGTTGGTTATGTTGTTATTATTATTGTTTGTTCATTATTGATAAAGAATATTGTTGGTAATGTCATTGGTTGTTGTTTACATTATTGTTGGTTGTTTATTGTTGTTGTTTGTCAAGAAAATACGTTGTTGGTTCATTGTTGTTAATTAATATATTATTGAGTTGGTTATTATTGTCATTACATTGTTATTACATGTTTGCTAGTTGTCATTGAGCTAGTATTGATATTGTCATTGTCATTGATCATTATTAGTTGTCATTATTGTTATTGTTGAAATATTGTTGTTATTGGTTTATTGTCATTATCATGAAATTCATAGATATCATTCGTTGCTGCTGTTATATATTGTCGTTGTTAAGCCGGTTTTTCGTCGCTCCATTCGCTGTTGTCGTTGTTGTTGTCATATTGCTCGCTGTCAGTTGTTTAGTTGTTAAGGTTGTTGGTTATTGTTGGCTTGTCATTGTTGTTATTATTGTTGTCGTTGCTGTCACTAATGTTGGTTTATTCAGTTTGTTGTTATTAGTTGTTGTTGTTGTCATTAAGGGGCTTGTTTGTTTGTTCGTTCATTATTGTTGTTTGTTGTCATTGTTGTTATTTGTTGTTATTGTTTGTTGTTATTGTTATTGTTGTTGTTATTATTATTATCATTGTTTGTTGTCATTATTGTTATTTGTTGCTGTTTGTTGTTAGTCATTGGTTATTGTTGTTGTTGCTCATTGTTGTTGTTATTGTTGTTGTTGTTGTTATATTGTTATTGTCATTGTTATATTGTCATTGTTGTCATTATTGTTCATTGTTGTTGTCATTGTTATTGTTATTATTATTATCATTATATTGTTGTTATTATTGTTTGTTGTTGTTATTATTGTCATTGGTCATTGAGCTTATTATTCAATATTATTGTTATTATTATATTGTTGTTATTGTTGGTTGTCATTGTCATTGTTATTGTTGTTGTTTGTCATTGTCATTATTATCATTGTTGTCATTGTTATTATTATTGGTTGTTGTTGAGTTGTTGTTATTATTGTCATTGTCATTGTTGTTGGTTATATTATCATTGTCATATTGTTATCATTATTGTCATTGTTGTTGTCAGTTGTTGTTGTCATTACATATTGTTATTGTCATTGTTGCTGCTGTTGTTGTTGTTATTGTTGTTGTTGACCATTATTGTTGGTCATTATTGTTTGTTATTACTATTGTTGTTATTGTTATTGTCATTGTTGTCATTGTTGTTGTTGTTAGTTATTATTGTTATCATCATTGTCATTGTCATTGCTTGTCATTGTTGTTGGTTATTGTTTATCATTATTACATTGTCATTATTGTTGTTGTTGTTATGTTGTCATTAAGCTTGTTGTTGTTGTTGTTTGTTGTTGTTGTTGTTGTTGTTGTTGTTGTCATTACATGCTATTGTCATTGTTGTTGTCAGTTGTTGTTGGTTATTATTGTTGTTGTTGCTGTTGTCATTGTTGGTTGTTGTTCGCTTATTGTTATTATCATTGGTTGTTGTTGTCATTGTTGTTGTCATTGTTGTTATTGTTATTGTTGTTGTCATTATTGGTTATTGTTGTTGTTGTCATATTGTGTTATTATACTATCATTGTCATTGTTGTTGTTGTTTGTTGTTATTGTCATTGTTTTGTTGTTGTTGTTGGAATATTATTGTTGTTGTTGTCATTGTTGTTATCATTGTTGTTATTGTTGTTGTTATTGTTTATTGTTGTTATATTGTTGTCATTGTCATTGTTATTATTGTTGTTGTCATTGTCATTGTTGTCATTGTTATTGTTGTTAGTTATCATTGTTATTGTTGTTGTTGTTATTGTTGTCGCTATATTATTGGTTATATTATTGTTGTTGTTGTCATTATATTGTCATTATCATTGTTGTTATTATTATTGCTCGTTGTTGTTGTTATTATTGTCATTATTGTTGTCATTGTTGGTTTGTTGTCATTATTCATTATTAATATTGTTGTTGTTGTTATTGTATCATTGTCATATCATTGTCATTGTTCATTACATTATTGGTTGTTGTTGTCATTGTTGTTGTCATGTTATTGTTATATTATTGTTCATATTAATACATATTGTTGTTATTGTTGTTATTATTGTCATTGTCATTGTTGTTGTTGTTGGTTGTTGTTGTCATTGTTAGTTGGTTGTTGTTGTCATTGTTGCTGTTGTTGTCATTGTTGTTGTTGTTGTTGTTGCTTGTTGTTGTCATATTGTTGTTGAGTTGTCATTAGTTGTTGTCATTGTCGTATTGTTGTTTGTCATTGGCTTGTTGTTGTTATATTGTTGTTTTATTGTTGTTGTTGTCATTGGTTGTTGCTTCATACATTGTTGTTGTCATTGTTTGTTGTTGTCATCATTGTTATTGTTGTTGTTACATTCGTTCATTGTTGGTTGTTATTATTGTTGGTCAGTTGTCATTGTTATTGTTGTTGTTGTCATATTGTTGGTATATTGGTTTGTCATATTATTGTTTGTTGTTATAATGTCATTATTGGTTATATTGTTGTTATTTCGCTATTGTTGTTGGTTTATCATTGGTTGGCATATTGTTGTCATTGTTACATTGTTGTTGTTGTTATTGTTACATATTATTATCATTGTTGTTATTTGTTTGTTATTGTCATTGTTATTATCATTATTATTGTTGTTATTATTGTTGTCACATATTGTTGTTGTTGTTTGTCATATTGTCATTGTTGTTATTGGTTGTTGTCATATTATTTGTTGGTTGTTATTGGTTGTTATTATTGGTTTATTATTGTTGTCATTATTATTATTGTCATTTGTCATTGTTATTGTTGTTGTTATTATCATTATTGGTTATTGTTGTTATTATTATTGTCATATTATTGTCATTATTGTCAATATTGTTGTTGTTTGTTGTTGTTGTTGTCATTGTTGTTGTTGTCATATTGTTGTTGTTAGTTGTTGTTACATTGTCATTGTTGTTGTTGTTTGTTATTGCTTAGTTGTCATTATTGTTGTTGAATCATATGTTGTTGTTGTTGTTGTTATATTGTTGTTGTTGTTGTCGGTTGTCATTGTTGTTAGCATTATTGTTGGTTGTTGTTGTTGTTATTTGTTGTTAGTTGTCATTGTTATTGTTGTTGTTGTTGTTGTTGTCATTGCTCATTGTTATTATGTCATATTGTTGTTGTTATTATTATTGTTATTGTTACTGTTGTTGTTGTTGTTGTTGTCATTGTCATTGTTTGTTGAGTTGAGCTATTGTCTGTTGTTGTTATTATTGTTGTTATTCGTTTGTTGTTGTTGCTACATAAAATTGTCATTGTCATTGTTGTCATTATTGTCATTGTCATTGTTGTTATTGTTGTTGTTGTTGTTGTTGTTGTTGCTCATTATTGTTGTTGTTGTCATTGTTGTTATTCATTGTTTGTTGAGCTATATTGTTTGTTGTTTGTCATATTGTTATTATTCATTATTGTCATTGTCATATTGTTGTTTCATTATTGTTGTTGTTGTTATTGTTGTTGTTATTCATTGTCATTATACACATTGAAATTTGTCATTGATATTGTTATTGTCATATTATTGTTATTATTATTATTGTTTGTTGTCATTGTCATTGTCATTATATGCCTTGTTGGTTGTTGTTTGTTATTTCATATTATGCTTGAGTTCGGTTACATTCATATTCATTATTATTATTGTTTATTAGTTGTTGATTATATGTTTGTCATTGAGCTATTATCATTAGTTGTCATTTGTTGCTTTGTTACACATTGGTTTGTTGAGCTGCTATTAGTTATTGAGCATTATATTGTTATTATTATTGTTGGTTTGTCATTATTGTTGGTTCATTATTATATTGTTAAGAGTTACATACATTGTTGTCATTGAAAGTTATTTATCATGTTATTCATTAGAAATTGGTTACATATTGTCATTGTCAATATATTATGTTGTCATTGTCATTATTATGGTTACATATGTTATTATTGTTGTTATTACATATTAATATTATTTGTTATTTGTCATGTTATTAACCCTAGTTGCCGTTGTTGTTATTGTTGTTGTCATTGTTGAGCTTGTTGGTTATTATATGCTCATGTCTAGTTCATGAGTTGTCATTATTGTTATACATTGTTATTGCTCGTTGTTGTTTGTTGTTGGTTATTAGTTGTTGTTTGTTCCATGTCAATTGTTGAAGAAATTGCTGTTGTCATTATTGTTATTATTATATACCGCCGCTCGTTGTTGCTATTGTTCATTAATCATTGGTATTAGTTGGCTGTTGTCATTATTATGGTTAGTCATTGTTATTGGTTGTTATGTTGGTTGTCAGCTGTTCGCTTAGTTGTTGTTATTCAAGAGCAGCTGGCTATTATTATTCGGTCATTGTTGTTTGTTGGTTGAAATATTCATAATATTATTGTTTATTGTCTGTTATGTTGTTGTCATTATTGTTGGTTCGTTGTTGTTGGTGCTGTTGTTAATATTGGTCATTATTGTCGTTATTCTGTTGTTGTTCGTTATATTGTTGTTGTTGTCATATTATTATTGTCATATTGTTATTTGTCATTGTTGCTTGTCATTGTTGAGCTAGTTCAGCTGTTATTGTTGTCAGTTGTTGTTGTCATATTATTATTGTTGATTGGTTGTCATTATTGTTGTCATTGTTGTTGAGCTATCATTGGTTCATTGTTCATTGTTACAGTTGTTATCATTGTTGAGCTGTTGTTTGTTCATTGTTGGTTACGTTACGTCATTAGTTATTGTCATTGTTGTTGTCATTATTTGTTGTCATATATTACTATTAGTTTGTCACTTGTCATTATTATTGTTATATTGTTGGTTACTGTTGTTGGTTAGCTGTCATTGTTCATTGTTGTTGTTTGTTGTCATTGTTATTATGTTGTCATTATATTTGTTGTCATTGTTGAGCTCATTAATTAAGTTATTGGTTACATGAGTCATTGTTGTCATATGTTGTCATTATTGTTTGTCATTGTTGTCTGCTATTGTTGTTGAGCATACCATTGTTGTTGTCAGTTGTTCATTTGTTGTTTGTCATTATTGTTATGTTGTTGTTATTATATTGTTATATATTATCAATTGTTGTTATTCATTGTTATTGAGTCATTGTCATACTATTGTTATTATTGTCACAGGTTGGTTGTCATTGTTGTTGCCATTGTTCAAGGAGTTGTTGGTTGGCTGGTTGTTGTTGTTGTCATTGTTATTGTTGTTGTTGTTGTATATTGTTATTACGTTGTATTGTCATAATTGTTGTATGTTGTTGTTGGTTATTGTCAGCTATTGTTGTCATTGTTGGTTGTTGTCAGTTGTTACATTGTCATTGTTGTTGTTATCATTATTGTTGTTGTTACATTATTATTAATATTGTTGTCATTGTCATTGAGTTGTTAAGTTGTCATTGTTGTTTGTTACATATGAATACATTACACATTATTGTTGCTGTTGGCATTGTTGTTGTTTGTTGTTGAAGTTATTTGTCATGAGCATTGCTATATGTTACGCTATATTGGTTATTAGTTGTTGTTGTTGTTGGTCATTGTTGCTGTTGTCATTGTTGTTGTTGTTGTCATTGTCATTGTTGTTATGGTCTGTTGTACACATTATTGTTGTTCGCTATTGGTTGCTATATTATTGTTGTCATTGTTGTTATTGTTGCTCATTGTTGTTGTCATTGTTACATATCAGCTGCTGTTGGTCAGTTGTTGTTGTTGTTGCTATTGTCAGCTCATTGTTGTTGTTCTGTCATTGTTTGTTGTTGCTTGTTGTTGTCATTATATTTGTCATTGTTCATTATTATTGTTATGTTGTTATTGTTATTGTTATTGGTTCATTATCATTGTTGTTGCTGTTGTTGTCATTGTCATTATTGTTGTTATTGTTGTCATGAAGAGGCTCATTGGTTGTTATTGTTATTATTGTTATTATCATTGAGCCATTGTCATTGTCATTATTATTGTCATGTTATTGTCATTATATTATTAACCATTGTTGTTGGTTGAGCATTTGTTGGTTATTGTTGTTATTATTTGTCATTGATATTTGTCATTATTGTTATTATATTAGCTGTTGTCAATATTATTATTATTATCATTGTTTGTTTGTTGTTATTGTCATATTAGTTTTATTAAAGTATTGTTGTTGTTGTTGTTGTTGAATTGTCAGTTGTTAAGAAGAAAATATTGTTATTATTGTTAATTGTTGTTGTTGTTTGTTCATTGTCATTATTGTCACGTCATTAATTATATTGTCATTGTTCAATATTACATATTGTTACATCGATGTTGTCATTATTGTCATTGTTCATATTATCATTATTATTGTCATATTGTTGTTGGTTGTCATTATTGTTATTATTGTCATTGTTGTTGTCATTGAGCAGTATTGTTGTTGAGTTGTTGTCATTATTATTGGTTGTTGTTGTTGTTATTATTATTAGCAGCAGGAGCAGCAGGAGCAGCGGCAGCAGCAGAAGCAGCAGCAGCAGTAGCAGCAGCAGCAGCAGCAGCAGCAGTAGCAGCAGCAGCAGCAGCAGTAGCAGCAGCAGCAGCAGCAGCAGCAGTAGCAGCAGCAGCAGCAGTAGCAGTAGCAGTAGCAGCAGCAGCAGCAGCAGCAGCAGCAGTAGCAGCAGCAGCAGCAGTAGCAGCAGTAGCAGTAGCAGCAGCAGTAGCAGCAGTAGCAGTAGCAGTAGTAGCAGCAGTAGCAGTAGCAGTAGCAGCAGTAGCAGCAGCAGCAGTAGCAGTAGTAGCAGCAGTAGCAGCAGTAGCAGTAGCAGTAGCAGTAGTAGTAGCAGCAGCAGTAGCAGTAGTAGCAGTAGCAGTAGCAGTAGTAGTAGTAGTAGTAGTAGCAGTAGTAGTAGCAGTAGCAGTAGCAGTAGCAGTAGCAGTAGTAGTAGTAGTAGTAGTACACTCTACATTTTATCTTGAATTCAAATTTGTCTCTCGTTAAAGTGAATGCAAATACAAAATTTCTATCAGAAGTTTATTCATGTTTTTTTTGGAACAGTTGAAGTCAAATAAAAAACATTAAAGCCACACTATGGGTTATTTCTCATCTGGAGGGAGTGTAGAGCCCCCTGGTGGTGAACGCAGAGCTGTTGTATCTGAAAAAAAAACATCAGATCATCACAACGTCACATCATAATGACATCATCACGACATCATAATGACATCATCACGACATCATAATGACATCATCACGTCATAATGATATCATCACATCATAATGACATCACGACATCATAATGACATCATCACCACATCATAATGACATCATCACCACATCATAATGACATCATCAGGTCATAATGACATCACCACATCATAATGACATCACGACATAATGACATCATCACGGCATCATAATGACATCATCACGTCATAATGACATCATCACCACATCATAATGACATCACAACATCATAATGACATCATCACGGCATCATAATGACATCATCACCACATCATAATGACATCATCACGTCATAATGACATCATCACCACATCATAATGACATCACGACATCATAATGACATCATCACGTCATAATGACATCACGTCATAATGACATCATCACCACATCATAATGACATCACAACATCATAATGACATCATGACATCATAATGACATCACGACATAATGACATCATCACCACATCATAATGACATCACATCATAATGACATCATCACCACATCATAATGACATCACAACATCATAATGACATCATCACCACGTCATATTTTTATGCTAATATTTTTAAGTTATTATCTACTTATTTTGCTGATTACGTTATGACAATTTTGACCAGAAATGAGCACGGCACGGTTCAAAAGTTCTAGTGTGTGCGGCTCAACCCTAAACCAGGACTAAACCAGGACTAAAACTGTTCTAAACCAGGACTAAACCAGGACTAAACCAGGACTAAACCAGGACTAAATCAGGACTAAAACTTCTAAACCAGGACTAAACCAGGACTGAACCAGGACTAAACCAGGACTAAACCAGGACTAAACCAGGACTAAACCAGGACTAAAACTGTTCTAAACCAGGACTAAACCAGGACTGAACCAGGACTAAACCAGGACTAAACCAGAGCTAAACCAGGACTAAACCAGGACTAAACCAGGACTAAACCTGGACTAAACTTGGCCTATAGCAGGTGTGGCCCCTGTACCTGGAGAACCGAGAGGAGAGGTGAGCTCTGAGTCCGGACTGAACCAGGTCTGGAACAGGACTTGGACTTGGCTGGGGTCTGAGGGGGGTCTTC
>CM060661.1:39484312-39501812 GCA_030686955.1 Odontamblyopus rebecca
CTTAAAGGCGAGATAACAGGAGGAGAGCAGCAGCACACACACCCTGCAGAGACACGTATGTTTAAGAGCCAATATTTAGGATTAAAATACTAAAATAAAACTAACATAAAACTAACAGCAGCACACACACCCTGCAGAGACACGTATGTTTAAGAGCCAATATTTAGGATTAAAATACTAAAATAAAACTAACATAAAACTAACAGCAGCACACACACCCTGCAGAGACACGTATGTTTAAGAGCCAATATTTAGGATTAAAATACTAAAATAAAACTAACATAAAACTAACAGCAGCACACACACCCTGCAGAGACACGTATGTTTAAGAGCCAATATTTAGGATTAAAATACTAAAATAAAACTAACATAAAACTAACAGCAGCACACACACCCTGCAGAGACACGTATGTTTAAGAGCCAATATTTAGGGTTAAAATACTAAAATAAAACTAACATAAAACTAACAGCAGCACACACACCCTGCAGAGACACGTATGTTTAAGAGCCAATATTTAGGGTTAAAATACTAAAATAAAACTAACATAAAACTAACAGCAGCACACACACCCTGCAGAGCCCAAACACTGTCCTTAATCAGTATGTGCAGTCATCAGTATCTGTGATCATTCTATTCAAATAAATAAATAAACTAAAGCTCACAGCCGTTTACAGCATCAGTGTGTTTGATATTTGTGACAATTCTGATCAAACTAAACGTGTTTTTACTCACAGCAGCAGGTAAATACAGAGCAGAGAACTCAGAGAGACGCACTTCAGCCCCCGAGTGTCCAACACCCCCTCTGCCCCTGCACAGAGACCCGGTTTAGATCTGGTTTAGACCTGGTTTAGACCTGGTTTAGACCTGGTTCAGTCCTGGTCTGGTCCTGGTTTAGTCCTGGTCTGGTCCTGGTTCAGTCCTGGTTTAATCCTGGTTCAGTCCTGGTTCAGTCCTGGTTCAGTCCTGGTTCAGTCCTGGTTCAGTCCTGGTCGGGTCCTGGTTCAGTCCTGGTTCAGTCCTGGTTTAGTCCTGGTTTAGTCCTGGTTTAGTCCTGGTTTAGTCCTGGTCTGGTCCTGGTTCAGTCCTGGTTCAGTCCTGGTTCAGTCCTGGTTCAGTCCTGGTCGGGTCCCGGTTCAGTCCTGGTTTAGTCCTGGTTCAGTCCTGGTCTGGTCCTGGTTCAGTCCTGGTTCAGTCCTGGTTCAGTCCTGGTTCAGTCCTGGTTCAGTCCTGGTTCAGTCCTGGTTTAGTCCTGGTTCAGTCCTGGTTCAGTCCTGGTTCAGTCCTGGTTCAGTCCTGGTCGGGTCCTGGTTCAGTCCTGGTTCAGTCCTGGTCTGGTCCTGGTTCAGTCCTGGTTTAGTCCTGGTTTAGTCCTGGTCTGGTCCTGGTTCAGTCCTGGTTCAGTCCTGGTTCAGTCCTGGTTCAGTCCTGGTTCAGTCCTGGTTCAGTCCTGGTTCAGTCCTGGTTCAGTCCTGTGTGAGCTGTGTTTGGGTCCAGAGTGATGTCTGTAGAATATTGTAAGAAGTCGTCTCTGGAGCTGGGTTCAGCTGGTGCCAGTAAAACCTGGACTGGACTCAGAGTGAGCTGGAGTGTGTCTCTGAGCTTGGACACAGCTCTGGTCACTTCCTCAAAGTAGCTCCGGTCCCCTGTGTGAATGGTGTCTGGCTCTGTGCTCTGTGTGTGTGGGGACAGTGAAGCGTAGACCTGTAGAAACTGGTTATGATCCTGGGTGAGGGCCAGTGTGTCCAGCTCAGAGAGGCTCCTCTTCAGCCCCCTCACGTCCTGCTGCACTTGGTCCTGGAGCTCTTGGACTCGGCTCAGTTGGCTCTGCTCCTGGGAGCGGATCTGCTGCTCCACTTCAGAGCGTCTTTTCTCCAGGAGAAGGGCCATCTGTGTGAAGCTGTCCCCGCTGCGCTGCACTGCTGTCTGGGCAGAGCGTCTGATGTCCTGGGCCTCCTGTTGGAGCTTCTTCAGGTCTGTCTCTTTGTGCTGGAGGCTCTGGAGCAGCAGGGCCCTCCTGGCCGGCAGCTCTGCCTGTCTCTGAGCCCTGTCTGAGGCAGAGGCCACTATGTCATGACCCTTATGTTGGTCCACAGAGCAGAAGGAGCAGAGCAGCTGCTGGTCACTGCGGCAGAACAGATCCATCACTTTGTCGTGTTCAGAACAGATGTTTTCCTGGAGACTGTGAGACGGCGCCACCAGCTGGTGTTTCTGTAACGCTGCAGCTTCATAATGAGGCTGTAGGTGGCGCTCACAGTAAGAGGCCACACACTGCAGACAGGACTGGACAGCTCTCAGCTTCTTCCCAGTGCACACATCACAGAACACATCCTGAGGTCCGGCATAGCAGTGGTCTGCAGGGG
This sequence comes from Odontamblyopus rebecca, assembly GCA_030686955.1. NCBI lineage: Eukaryota > Metazoa > Chordata > Actinopteri > Gobiiformes > Gobiidae > Odontamblyopus > Odontamblyopus rebecca. The sequence continues at coordinate 39,486,674 of CM060661.1, forward strand.
GCGCTGAGAGTCCAGTCTTCTTCAGTTGCTCCACCAAATCACTTAACAAAGTGTTTTTACGCAGCACAGGCCTGGGGCTGAAGCTCTCTCTGCACTGAGGACAGCTGTAGCTGTGGTTCTGTTGGTCCCAGTGGTGCTGAAGACACTTCATGCAGTAGTTGTGTCCACAGGCAGTCGTCACTGGATCCTTCAGTAGATCTAAACACACGGAGCAGGAAAAGGCTTTTTGGTCGAGTGTTTTCTGCGCCATCTCTCCTGGATCACAAACACTGTCACTTTGACACACCTGATCTACCTGCCGTAGAGCTGAACTCTCTTCTCAAATGTTCTGCTGCTGAAAGCGAGAACAACCCACATTCTCTGCTTCTTTGAGCTTTGACACATTAAAGCTCAAAGCTTTGACACTTCAAAGCTTTGACACATTAAAGCTTTGTAGTGTCTTTAAGTTCTGTTGCTGCGATCTGATTGGTGGAATTCCGATTCTAGAATGTGATGATGTCATACTCATACTCCTACTGCAAGAGCCAGATTTCCCTATTGATTATCCGTCCGTCTGTCTGTCCGTCTGTCCGTCTGTCTGTGGACAATTTCTTGTCCGCGCTCTAACTCCACAACCGTCTCACCTCAGGAATGTCAAACTTCCAAACTGCACCAACAATTCATCTTTAACTGGGTTTGACAAATTCTAACTTAATTCTATATACAATAATTCAAAGTACGGGCGTATTTTGCCCCGCCGCCAGCGGGGCGTATTAAGGTATAGATTGATCTAAATCAATCTATACCTTGATTTAGATCTATACCTAGATCTAAATCAAGGTATAGATTTTTTGGAGAGTCCTCATGAGGCTTTTAAACATGGGACTAATTTGTCAAAAATAAAAGGTACAGATATGTCCCAAACTGTGCAGAACAAAACCGTTATTTTATATTTGTCATATGAGGAAAAATGCTGTGGTTCCAATATTTGCAATCCAGACCCCAGTGTAGAGAGGCTGAGTGAACCTGGTCTGGACTCTGCGGAGGAGACTCATGGTTCTTCCAGAGACGCTGTAAAACGCCAAAACCCCTGAACCGTGGTCCAGGTAAACCCCGATTCTGGACCCAACCAGACCTGGGACTGGAATTTGTTAAACCAAAATGAACTGTTTTTGTCATGGTGTAAGGCCCAGGATTTATCATTGTAGCCAAATACAGAGTTTCCATAGCGTCCTTTCCTCTGAATATCTCTGTATGAAACATCTACAAACCCAATCCCAGCTCCACTCCACCTCAGCCCGTCAGACTCTCTCTGCTCAGGACCAGTCTATAGACTCTGAATCTGTCTGGATGATCTGGATAACTCTGGTGTTCTCTCATAACTGTGATTCTTCTGTTTCCATCAGACAGAGACAGTTTGGACACAGCTCTGGTCACTTCCTCAGAGTAACAGTTTGAAAAACACTAAATAATACATTCCCGAGCCATTTTATTTCACCAACTTCAGTTTCTCTTGTTCACAGTCAGTAGTGGATCCTGACTTGTTGCTTCTGGCGGCTCAAACCACTTGCCGCCGCTGGAGTCTTTTCCTGCAATAACAAACTCACATGTGATTTTAGAGCAAGACTTTAGTTTGGGGTCAGAACAGAAGGATCGACTGCCAAAGCGAGAAAGCTCTGCCCAGTGCCTATTCATGTTGTTACATCCTCTGCAATATTGTGGTGACGATTTAAATACTTAACCACAGCGTTTTTCAAAAAATATAATTCACTCATAAATAAATGGGATTAGAAACGACATCGACAATCGAATCTTTGAGCTTTCATGTGCAGTGGGAAATCACCAGAGGGAAGTGTAAGGCTCCGTAAGTTGTTTTCTAACGTTTCCAGACACTAATGAGTGAACCAGGCAGAGCGTTTGGTTTGTTAGACTCGTGGCTGTTGTCAGATGGGTTAAAGTGGTGTTCAGCTTCTTCAGTGTGAAGCAAATTGGTGTTTTATGTGGAAGTTCAGAACTTGCCCCCATCACTACACTAGTTAAGAACTTGGCCCCATCACTGCACTAGTTTGTTGCCTTGACAGACTCAGTGCCACAGTGAGATCTCCGCCGAGGAAACACTGATCTGTGCCGTTTTTTGGCTCCTGACAGAATTCCACCTCCTCTAGCCACGGACTTTAACTTTAAACATACCGGAGTTCAACTTAAGTCAATAATGGTTCTAAATGTAATTTACACATTTCAATTGGTATTAACACTCTTCATGCTTGTCCAGTGAACATGATAAACTAGATCTTCAGGAAACTAAAGTTGTCTAAATAAAGCTCCACTCACATATTTGTTGATCGTTCATTGACTTGAACCCGTTTAATCTTGTAGCTGCTCATGAAATAGTTTGTGAACAGCAAAAATGAAAGGCCTGAGTTAAAACCAGAATTCAGAATCTTGAACCTAACCTTCACTTGTAGAACAGGTTTAATGTTTCATGCTTTGAGTCTCTCTTACCATTATTGTCCTGGCTAAGTTCCACACATCTGCACCACAGTCTCCACCGCCCTCCTCCACTCGCAGGTGCTGGACGAGAAGGAGCCCTCAGTGAGCTGACAGGACAGACGCTAAAGAAAGCCTCATGTGCACAACTTTAGATCAGGCTTTCTGGTGTCAGCCGGCTTCACCCACAGGCTCTTTGTTCCTCTGCTGTGTCTCATCTGTCTCCTTGATCCAACTGTGTCCACTTCACTTCCACTTCCACCAACGGTTCAGTTCCCTCTTTTCCCTCCTGAGTGATCCAGTTAGTCCAGTCTGTGTCCTTTTAAAGAACTATAAGTGCACAGCAAACCCAAATAATCACAGCAAACAGAGATCCACGCCTCTCCCAGACCAAACCCAACCCTCCTTATGGTGAGCAATAAGATTCTGTCCAATCTTCAGCACACAGGCCTACGTCACTCTCCATGAATATACAGCAGGATGCGAAACAATACACGACAACTTCACAAACCTGATGTGATGTGCAGGAGTTTCATTAGAGGAATGGGGACAGATTTTCTTATGACAGTGCTCTGAAGGGGGAGTAACTTAGCTTGGAGAGCAAAGGGAGGGGAATTCATAGCGCTAAAAATGAAAGTGAAACTTATAAAACATTTGAATATGAGTGACCAGACGTCCCTTTTACCCAGGTCTAAACTAGGACTAAACCAGGACTATATCAGGTCTAAACCAGGACTATATCAGGTCTAAACCAGGACTATATCAGGTCTATTTCAGGTCTAAACCAGGTCTAAACTAGGACTAAACCAGGACTATATCAGGTCTAAACCAGGACTATATCAGGTCTATTTTAGGTCTAAACCAGGTCTAAACTTATCACGCAGGAGCACAGGACTCAAATGCAACACAAAGAATCCCGTCCAACACAAAGTATTATTTCAGTACAACAGAAAGTGTCCTACAAAAGGTAAGGCCTAAATGGCAAGGCAGGTAGATAACAACAAAGGAATATATGATTTGTAAAGAACTAAAATATCCTCCAAAACTGGGAATCTCTTCAATAAGGAAACAGGCAGGGAAAAAACTCAGAATCAGGGACTTTAATCAGAATTGCTCAAAAGCAAACAACAGATACAGATACAGGGGTTCAGATACAGAGCTTGAGAAATAGATGTTCTCAGGTCAACAATCTAGCAAAGACTGAGTGAAGACCAGGAGCTTATATAGGCTCCCCAGGGATAATTAGGGAATGAGAGACAGGTGTCGGAGAACAGGGAGGGAGCAAAAGGAGGACTGGAACAGACCTGGAGCTGGACTGGGGAAGAACATGTAGACAATAGGCAGAACTGTGACAGAACCCCCCTCTCAAGGGACGGCTCCTGACGTCCTAAAAAAATAAGACCGAGCATGGGTGGGAGGAGGGGGCCTGGAGGAGGGTCAAAACTCCTCAGAAAGATCAGAGTCAGAGCTGGACTCAGGTTCTTTGTCCTCAGACGGATCTCTCAGGGTAGCAGAAGGGACGGAATGAGAACCCCGAGAGCACTTTGAAGGTTGTTCTGGGTGCTGCTCATGGAAGGCCTCAATAAGAAGAGGGTCTAAGATGAAGCTAGCAGGCACCCATGAACGCTCCTCTGGACCATAGCCTTCCCAATCAACCAAGTATTGGAGACCTCGACCACGGCGTCGGGAGCGCAGGAGACGACGCACAGTATATGCAGGTTCCCCATCAATCAGGCGTGTCGGCGGTGGTGGCGGCACGACAGGAGCTAGAGGGCTTTCACAGACAGGTTTCAACTTCGACACATGGAATGTTGGATTTATCCGCATAGCTTTGGGTAGTTTGAGGCGGGCAGCCACTGGGTTGACCATCTTCTCTATTTCAAAGGGCCCAATGAACTTAGGAGCCAGCTTCTTGGAGTCAACCCGAAGAGGCAGATCCTTAGTGGACAGCCAAACCATGTGGCCAGCCTGGTAAGCAGGAGTCTCTGATCGCCGACGGTTAGCGGAAGCAGAGTAACGCCGAGCGGTGCGGAGAAGGGTGGACCGAGCCCGTTTCCAGGTCTTGTAGCAGCGCTTGATGAAGGCCTGAACAGAAGGACAGGATGCTTCCTTCTCCTGAGAAGGAAACAAGGGTGGCTGGTAACCATAAGCACACTGAAATGGGGAAAGACCCGTGGCCGAGCTTTTCAGTGTGTTGTGCGAGTACTCAACCCACAGTAACTGCTGGGACCAGGAGGATGGGTTCCTTGATGCCATACAACGCAGCACTGTCTCCATCTGCTGATTGATTCTCTCTGTTTGGCCGTTGGACTGAGGGTGATAGCCTGATGACAGGCTAACAGTGGCTCCTAAAAGAGAACAGAACTCACGCCAGAATATGGAGGTGAACTGTGGACCCCGATCGGAAACAACATCAGTGGGGAGCCCATGCAATCGAAAAACATGCTGCAGCATAAGCTCAGCAGTTTCCTTAGCAGATGGAAGTTTGGCCAGCGGAATGAAATGGGCCATCTTGCTAAAACGATCGACTACAGACAGGATGGTGGTGTGTCCATTGGAAACAGGTAAGCCAGTGACAAAGTCCAGGGATATATGGGACCAAGGCCGGTGGGGAACAGGGAGAGGAAGAAGATGGCCAGCAGGTGCGTGGTGAGTAGGTTTAGACTGGTTACAGACTTGACAGGCATTAACAAAATCTCTGGTGTCTTCATCCAGGGTACCCCACCAGAATCTTTGACGTAGGACCTCCTTAGTTCGCTGGATCCCAGGATGACAGGTAAGTCTAGAACTGTGGGCCCACTGCAGAATATCTGACCTGAGATGTTGTGGAACATACAGGAGATTACTGGGGCATGTACTGGGGCCAAGTTGATCTTCCAGGGCAGCCTTAACCCTTTCCTCAACCTCCCAGGTGAGAGTTGCCACGATATGGGAATGGGGAAGGATGGTATCAGGTTGTTCAATGCTGTCAGAGGTAGAAAACTGGCGAGACAGCGAATCAGGCTTGGCATTGCGAGAACCAGGACGGTAGGACAGAGTAAAATTGAACCTGGTGAGAAACAGGGCCCATCTAGCTTGTCGAGAGTTGAGGCGTTTTGCAGATTGGAGATACTCCAGATTCTTGTGATCTGTCCAGACCAGGAACGGAACCTTGCAACCCTCAAGCCAGTGTCTCCACTCTTCTAAAGCCAACTTCACAGCCAGCAACTCTCGGTTTCCAATGTCATAGTTCCTTTCAGCAGGAACTAGACGTCGGGAAAAGGCGGCACATGGGTGCAACTTGAGGTCATCGGGTGCCTTCTGTGACAAAACGGCTCCTACACCTATGTCTGAGGCATCCACCTCGACCACGAACTGTCTTTCAGGATCAGGAACTCGAAGGATAGGAGCTGTGGTGAAGAGGGTCTTCAGAGTATTGAAGGCTGCATCTGCCTCTGGTGACCACTTGTAGGTCACTTTGGAGGAGGTGAGGGCTGTAAGAGGAGCGGCGACCGAACTGTATCCACGGATGAACCGCCTGTAGAAATTTGCAAACCCCAGAAAGTGCTGTAGCATCTTGCGGGACTCAGGAACAGGCCACGAGGTAACAGCTTCAACCTTGGTAGGGTCCATGGAAACACTCCCCTGACTAATGATATACCCCAGAAAGGCAACTGACGAGGCGTGGAACTCACACTTCTCTGCCTTGACGAAGAGTGAGTTAGACAGGAGGCGCTGCAACACAGTCTGAACGTGATAGATGTGTTCCTCCTTGGACTTGGAGAAAATCAGAATGTCGTCAAGGTAAACAAAAACATACTTGTTCAGCATGTCACGGAGGACATCATTGACAAGTGCCTGGAACACGGCAGGGGCATTGGTAAGACCAAAAGGCATGACAAGATACTCGTAATGGCCTGTCGGAGTGTTAAAGGCAGTCTTCCACTCGTCCCCTTCACGGATCCGGACGAGATGGTAAGCGTTGCGCAAGTCAAGCTTTGTAAAAATAACAGCATCCTGCAAGAGCTCAAATGCCGAAGAAATGAGTGGCAGAGGGTAACGGTTCTTGATAGTTATATTGTTTAGCCCTCGGTAGTCTATGCAAGGTCTAAGTGTCTTGTCTTTGTTGTCAACAAAGAAGAAACCCGCCCCAGCAGGAGACGAAGAGGGACGGATGATTCCTGCAGCCAATGACTCATTGACATATTTCTCCATAGCTTCTCTTTCTGGTCCAGAGAGGGAATAGATACGACCACGTGGGGGAGAAGTTCCAGGCAGAAGGTCAATGGCACAGTCATACGGACGATGTGGGGGAAGTGATGTAGCCTTGGTCTTGCTGAAAACCTCTCTGAGGTCATGGTACTCTTCAGGAACACCTGTTAAGTCTGGTTGAGGACTAGTGTTGTCACTGGGTAGCACTGCTGGGACGGCTTGCTTGAGACAAATCTGATGGCAAGATGGGCTCCAGTTAGAAATGGAACCTGTAGCCCAATCTATTTGGGGATTGTGACGAAGAAGCCAAGGGAAGCCGAGGATTACTGGGTGCTGTGGAGTTTTCAGGATGTGAAATTGGATTGACTCATGGTGATTGCCAGCCATTAGCAGGAGAACAGGAACAGTGCGATGTGTTATGGAACCCAGAAGTCTGCCATCCAGGGCATTGGCAGGCACAGGTACAGGGAGAGGAACAAGGTTTATCTTTAATTGCAGAGCCAGGCTTTCATCAATAAGACTGATGTCAGAACCAGAGTCAATTAGAGTGGTCACTGTGTGAGTACCGCTCTCAAGCAACAGACGGGCTTGAAAATGAGGACGTTTTATAGGGGAAGGTGTGGAGGAAAGACTCATCAGTATTCCCCTTTCTACTGATGAGCCTGCCCTTTTACTGGACACACAGAAACAAAATGGCCAGGCTTCCCACAATAGAGACAGAGATTCCTCTGGCGGCGACGTTCTCGCTCTTCAGGAGAAAGACTCGTTCTGCCCACCTGCATGGGCTCAGGACCTCCATCATGAGGAGATGAAGTGTGCCTAAGGGACTCTAAAGAAAGAGGCGGGCGTGTGAAATGTTGTCGTTCAGAAAGTCTGAGTCTCTTCTCGTGTCTCCGAGCTTGGATGCGGTGATCAAGCTTAGTTGCCAGTTCAATCAAATTATCAAGATCAGACGGGAGATCAAACGACACCAACTCATCTTTAACATAGTCACTGAGACCCAAAAGGTAGGCATCAGTTTGAGCTGCCATATTCCACTGGCTTTGAAGGGCCCGGGTTCGGAATTCAATAGAATAATCTGCAACAGTGCGGGCTCCCTGTCGCAGGCCCATTAGACCACCGGCTGCATCAGGTCCAGATGACGTGGCACCAAACACCTTGCGTAGTTCTTGAGCAAAAGCGTCAAAAGAGGCACAGGCAATGGTTTGACGCTCCCATTCAGCAGTTCCCCACAGCCTAGCCCTATCTGTGAGGTGGTTGATGGCAAATGCCACCTTGGCTTTTTCTGTGGAGAATGTGTGCGGCTGTAAGGCAAAGAGAATGGAGCAGTTGGTCAAAAACGGATTGCACCCTTCTGGGTCTCCCTTATAACGTTCAGGAGTGCCTACTCTGGGTTCACAAACTGGTCCAGGTGCCAGCACTTCAACAGAAGGTGGCGGGGCGGGGTTGGTAGGAGCAGGAGTAACTGCAGTTACTAGCTGGGTGACAGTGACCGCCAGTTGGTGGATCTGAGCCGTTAAAGTGGCAATATTCTGTTCATTAGCTGCAGTTGACTGCTGAGCAGCATTAGCAGCAGATGCTAACTCGGCCTGCTGTTTCTGTAGGCTTTCCTCTAGCCTAGCAAGCCTCTCCATGGGGCTTTCCTTATGTGCTGAGTCCATACTGGCTAGATTGTACTATCACGCAGGAGCACAGGACTCAAATGCAACACACAGAATGCCGTCCAACACAAAGTATTATTTCAGTACAACAGAAAGTGTCCTACAAAAGGTAAGGCCTAAATGGCAAGGCAGGTAGATAACAACAAAGGAATATATGATTTGTAAAGAACTAAAATATCCTCCAAAACTGGGAATCTCTTCAATAAGGAAACAGGCAGGGAAAAAACTCAGAATCAGGGACTTTAATCAGAATTGCTCAAAAGCAAACAACAGATACAGATGTTCAGATACAGAGCTTGAGAAATAGATGTTCTCAGGTCAACAATCTAGCAAAGACTGAGTGAAGACCAGGAGCTTATATAGGCTCCCCAGGGATAATTAGGGAATGAGAGACAGGTGTCGGAGAACAGGGAGGGAGCAAAAGGAGGACTGGAACAGACCTGGAGCTGGACTGGGGAAGAACATGTAGACAATAGGCAGAACTGTGACAGAACTAGCACTAAACCAGGACTATATCAGGTCTAAACCAGGACTATATCAGGTCTAAACCAGGACTATATCAGGTCTATTTCAGGTCTAAACCTGGTCTAAACTAGGACTAAACCAGGACTATATCAGGCCTAAACCAGGACTATATCAGGTCTATTTCAGGTCTAAACCTGGTCTAAACTAGGACTAAACGAGGACTGAACCAGGACTGGACCAGGACTAAACGAGGACTGAACCAGGACTGAACCAGGACTGAAGCGGGACTAAACCAGGACTGGACCGGGACTGAACCGGGACTGAAGCGGGACTGAACCAGGACTGAACCAGGACAGAACCAGGACTGAACCAGGACCAAACCAGGACTGAACCATGACTGGACCAGGACTAAACCAGGACTGAACCATGACTAAACCAGGACTAAACCAGGACTGAACCGGGACTGAACCAGGACTAAACCAGGACTGAACCAGGACAAAACCAGGACAAAACCAGGACTAAACCAGGACTGAACCAGTAATTAACCAGAACTAAACCAGGACTTAACAAGGACTAAACCAGGACAAAACTTGGACTAAACCAGGACTAAACCAGAACTAAACCAGGACTAAACCAGGACTCATTAGCTGGCCAAGATTTCAGATGGCGCCCCCTGCCTCCACCTACAGTAAATACTGGTGCTAAACTATTTCACAACTGCGATGAATTTTAGATTTTGAAAGAGAAAAATCCACAGGAAAAAATAACGAATTTACAGATTTATTGTTTCAAATTTCCAGTGTAAAAATGCTCAGAACTGTTTAAACAGTTTTCTCCCTGAGCAACATTTACAGTTCTGATTCTGCTCCTCTCAAAGTGACATCAGCTCCATCACAGACAGAAACACACTGCTGTAGTTTTACATGAAATAAGAAAATCACTTTTTACATCATGATCGAGTGAAGAGTCAAACACAGATGAAGTTTACAGAAGAACATTTGAAGTGAAACAAAGTTCTAATCCAGTAATAGTACAAACGATTCTAGTATGAACAGTGATGTAGCTACGACTGCATTCATACACGAGGCCAAAATGTCAAACTCCATTTTGAAGCAGAGGAACAATTTTTCATTTCGATCATAAAGTCTTAGGATAGAATATCATTGTCAACACAAAATCACAGCATTTTCTTTGTTCTTATATAGACCAGAGGTCATTTTCCTCCTGTATATGTCACAGTTGTTTCAGAATCAAATGAGTATCTGGTTCTTATAATCGATTTGTGTTTAGATATTGATTTTTTTAACAGTACTTTAAAGTCTTATGTAGATAGTTCAAAATAAGAGTCAAAGTTGAGCCCAAATTGTGAAGAACAAAGCTGCTATTTGAGTTTAGGGAAATGTGCAGTGGATCCAGGATGAATCCTGACCCCAGCGTAGAGAGGCTGAGTGAACCTGGTCTGGACTCTGTGGAGGAGGCTCATGGTTCTTCCAGAGATGCTGTAAAACACCAAAACCCCTGAACCGTGGTCCAGGTAAACCCCGATTCTAGAACTGACAGGACCTGAGACCCGGTAGAGGACTGAGTTAAAGCAAAATGAATAACTGTCAGAATCACAACGTAAGGCCCAGGATTTATCATTGTTTCCAAATCCACTTTCATTATAGTTTCTTTTCCTCTGAATATCTCTGTATGAAACTGCTATAAGAACCAACTCCCCGCTCCACTCCACCTCCCAGTAACATCGGCCCGTCAGACTCTCTCTGCTCAGGACCTGCCACCACACACTGAATCTATCAGGATGATGTGGATAACTCTGGTCTTCACTCATACCTGTGACTCTTCTGTTTCCATCAGACAGAGACAGCCATGTGTGAACTGTGTTTGGGTCCAGAGTGATGTCTGTAGAATATTGTAAGAAGTCGTCTCTGGAGCTGGGTTCAGCTGGTGCCAGTAAAACCTGGACTGGACTCAGAGTGAGCTGGAGTGTGTCTCTGAGCTTGGACACAGCTCTGGTCACTTCCTCAAAGTAGCTCCGGTCCCCTGTGTGAATGGTGTCTGGCTCTGTGCTCTGTGTGTGTGGGGACAGTGAAGCGTAGACCTGTAGAAACTGGTTATGATCCTGGGTGAGGGCCAGTGTGTCCAGCTCAGAGAGGCTCCTCTTCAGCCCCCTCACGTCCTGCTGCACTTGGTCCTGGAGCTCTTGGACTCGGCTCAGTTGGGTCTGCTCCTGGGAGCGGATCTGCTGCTCCACTTCAGAGCGTCTTTTCTCCAGGAGAAGGGCCATCTGTGTGAAGCTGTCCCCACTGCGCTGCACTGCTGTCTGGGCAGAGCGTCTGATGTCCTGGGCCTCCTGTTGGAGCCTCTTCAGGTCTGTCTCTTTGTGCTGGAGGCTCTGGAGCAGCAGGGCCCTCCTGGCCGGCAGCTCTGCCTGTCTCTGAGCGCTCTCTGAGGCAGAGGCCACTATGTCATGACCCTTATGTTGGTCCACAGAGCAGAAGGAGCAGAGCAGCTGCTGGTCACTGCGGCAGAACAGATCCATCACTTTGTCGTGTTCAGAACAGATGTTTTCCTGGAGACTGTGAGACGGCGCCACCAGCTGGTGTTTCTTAAACGCTGCAGCTTCATAATGAGGCTGTAGGTGGTGCTCACAGTAAGAGGCCACACACTGCAGACAGGACTGGACAGCTCTCAGCTTCTTCCCAGTGCACACATCACAGGACACATCCTGAGGTCCGGCATAGCAGTGGTCTGCAGGGGGCGCTGAGAGTCCAGTCTTCTTCAGTTGCTCCACCAAATCACTTAACAAAGTGTTTTTACGCAGCACAGGCCTGGGGCTGAAGCTCTCTCTGCACTGAGGACAGCTGTAGCTGTGGTTCTGTTGGTCCCAGTGGTGCTGAAGACACTTCATGCAGTAGTTGTGTCCACAGGCAGTCGTCACTGGATCCTTCAGTAGATCTAAACACACGCAGCAGGAAAAGGCTTTTTGGTCGAGTGTTTTCTGCGCCATCTCTCCTGGATCACAAACACTGTCACTTTGACACACCTGATCTACCTGCCGTAGAGCTGAACTCTCTTCTCAAATGTTCTGCTGCTGAAAGCGAGAACAACCCACATTCTCTGCTTCTTTGAGCTTTGACACTTCAAAGCTTTTAGCTTTGACACATTAAAGCTCAAAGCTTTGACACTTCAAAGCTTTGACACATTAAAGCTTTGTAGTGTCTTTAAGTTCTGTTGCTGCGATCTGATTGGTGGAATTCCGATTCTAGAATGTGATGATGTCATACTCATACTCCTACTGCAAGAGCCAGATTTCCCTACTGATTATCCGTCTGTCTGTCTGTCCGTCTGTCCGTCTGTCCGTCTGTCTGTGGACAATTTCTTGTCCGTGCTCTAACTCCACAACCGTCTCACCTCAGGAATGTCAAACTTCCAAACTGCACCAACAATTCATCTTTAACTGGGTTTGACAAATTCTAACTTAATTCTATATACAATAATTCAAAGTACGGGCGTATTTTGCCCCGCCGCCAGCGGGGCGTATTAAGGTATAGATTGATCTAAATCAATCTATACCTTGATTTAGATCTATACCTAGATCTAAATCAAGGTATAGATTTTTTGGAGAGTCCTCATGAGGCTTTTAAACATGGGACTAATTTGTCAAAAATAAAAGGCACAGATATGTCCCAAACTGTGCAGAACAAAACCGTTATTTTATATTTGTCATATGAGGAAAAATGCTGTGGTTCCAATATTTGCAATCCAGACCCCAGTGTAGAGAGGCTGAGTGAACCTGGTCTGGACTCTGCGGAGGAGACTCATGGTTCTTCCAGAGACGCTGTAAAACGCCAAAACCCCTGAACCGTGGTCCAGGTAAACCCCGATTCTGGACCCAACCAGACCTGGGACTGGAATGTGTTAAACCAAAATGAACAGTTTTTGTCATGGTGTAAGGCCCAGGATTTATCATTGTAGCCAAATACAGAGTTTCCATAGCGTCCTTTCCTCTGAATATCTCTGTATGAAACATCTACAAACCCAATCCCAGCTCCACTCCACCTCAGCCCGTCAGACTCTCTCTGCTCAGGACCAGTCTATAGACTCTGAATCTGTCTGGATGATCTGGATAACTCTGGTGTTCTCTCATAACTGTGATTCTTCTGTTTCCATCAGACAGAGACAGTTTGGACACAGCTCTGGTCACTTCCTCAGAGTAAAAGTTTGAAAAACACTAAATGAATACATTCCCGAGCCATTTTATTTCACCAACTTCAGTTTCTCTTGTTCACAGTCACTAGTGGATCCTGACTTGTTGCTTCTGGCGGCTCAAACCACTTGCCGCCGCTGGAGTCTTTTCCTGCAATAACAAACTCACATGTGATTTTAGAGCAAGACTTTAGTTTGGGGTCAGAACAGAAGGATCGACTGCCAAAGCGAGAAAGCTCTGCCCAGTGCCTATTCATGTTGTTACATCCTCTGCAATATTGTGGTGACGATTTAAATACTTAACCACAGCGTTTTTCAAAAAATATAATTCACTCATAAATAAATGGGATTAGAAACGACATCGACAATCGAATCTTTGAGCTTTCATGTGCAGTGGGAAATCACCAGAGGGAAGTGTAAGGCTCCGTAAGTTGTTTTCTAACGTTTCCAGACACTAATGAGTGAACCAGGCAGAGCGTTTGGTTTGTTAGACTCGTGGCTGTTGTCAGATGGGTTAAAGTGGTGTTCAGCTTCTTCAGTGTGAAGCAAATTGGTGTTTTATGTGGAAGTTCAGAACTTGCCCCCATCACTACACTAGTTCAGAACTTGCCCCCATCACTGCACTAGTTTGTTGCCTTGACAGACTCAGTGCCACAGTGAGATCTCCGCCGAGGAAACACTGATCTGTGCCGTTTTTTGGCTCCTGACAGAATTCCACCTCCTCTAGCCACGGACTTTAACTTTAAACATACCGGAGTTCAACTTAAGTCAATAATGGTTCTAAATGTAATTTACACATTTCAATTGGTATTAACCCTCTTCATGCTTGTCCAGTGAACATGATAAACTAGATCTTCAGGAAACTAAAGTTGTCTAAATAAAGCTCCACTCACATATTTGTTGATCGTTCATTGACTTGAACCCGTTTAATCTTGTAGCTGCTCATGAAATAGTTTGTGAAGAGCAAAAATGAAAGGCCTGAGTTAAACCCAGAATTCAGAATCTTGAACCTAACCTTCACTTGTAGAACAGGTTTAATGTTTCATGCTTTGAGTCTCTCTTACCATTATTGTCCTGGCTAAGTTCCACACATCTGCACCACAGTCTCCACCGCCCTCCTCCACTCGCAGGTGCTGGACGAGAAGGAGCCCTCAGTGAGCTGACAGGACAGACGCTAAAGAAAGCCTCATGTGCACAACTTTAGATCAGGCTTTCTGGTGTCAGCCGGCTTCACCCACAGGCTCTTTGTTCCTCTGCTGTGTCTCATCTGTCTCCTTGATCCAACTGTGTCCACTTCACTTCCACTTCCACCAACGGTTCAGTTCCCTCTTTTTCCTCCTGAGTGATCCAGTTAGTCCAGTCTGTGTCCTTTTAAAGAACTATAAGTGCACAGCAAACCCAAATAATCACAGCAAACAGAGATCCACGCCTCTCCCAGACCAAACCCAACCCTCCTTATGGTGAGCAATAAGATTCTGTCCAATCTTCAGCACACAGGCCTACGTCACTCTCCATGAATATACAGCAGGATGCGAAACAATACACGACAACTTCACAAACCTGATGTGATGTGCAGGAGTTTCATTAGAGGAATGGGGACAGATTTTCTTATGACAGTGCTCTGAAGGGGGAGTAACTTAGCTTGGAGAGCAAAGGGAGGGGAATTCATAGTGCTAAAAATGAAAGTGAAACTTATAAAACATTTGAATATGAGTGACCAGACGTCCCTTTTACCCAGGTCTAAACTAGGACTAAACCAGGACTATATCAGGTCTAAACCAGGACTATATCAGGTCTATTTCAGGTCTAAACCAGGTCTAAACTAGGACTAAACCAGGACTATATCAGGTCTAAACCAGGACTATATCAGGTCTATTTCAGGTCTAAACCAGGTCTAAACTAGGACTAAACCAGGACTATATCAGGTCTATTTCAGGTCTAAACCAGGTCTAAACTAGGACTAAACCAGGACTATATCAGGTCTAAACCAGGACTATATCAGGTCTATTTCAGGTCTAAACCAGGACTATATCAGGTCTATTTCAGGTCTAAACCAGGTCTAAACTAGGACTAAACCACGACTATATCAGGTCTAAACCAGGACTATATCAGGTCTATTTCAGGTCTAAACCAGGTCTAAACTAGGA
>CM060661.1:39506812-39511812 GCA_030686955.1 Odontamblyopus rebecca
TAAAATAAAACTAACATAAAACTAACAGCAGCACACACACCCTGCAGAGACACGTATGTTTAAGAGCCAATATTTAGGATTAAAATACTAAAATAAAACTAACATAAAACTAACAGCGGCACACACACCCTGCAGAGACACGTATGTTTAAGAGCCAATATTTAGGATTAAAATACTAAAATAAAACTAACATAAAACTAACAGCAGCACACACACCCTGCAGAGACACGTATGTTTAAGAGCCAATATTTAGGATTAAAATACTAAAATAAAACTAACATAAAACTAACAGCAGCACACACACCCTGCAGAGACACGTATGTTTAAGAGCCAATATTTAGGATTAAAATACTAAAATAAAACTAACATAAAACTAACAGCAGCACACACACCCTGCAGAGACACGTATGTTTAAGAGCCAATATTTAGGATTAAAATACTAAAATAAAACTAACATAAAACTAACAGCAGCACACACACCCTGCAGAGACACGTATGTTTAAGAGCCAATATTTAGGATTAAAATACTAAAATAAAACTAACATAAAACTAACAGCAGCACACACACCCTGCAGAGACACGTATGTTTAAGAGCCAATATTTAGGGTTAAAATACTAAAATAAAACTAAAATAAAACTAAAATAAAACTAAAATAAAGGTAAAATAAAACTAACAGCAGCACACACACCCTGCAGAGCCTGAACACTGTCCTTAATCAGTATGTGCAGTCATCAGTATCTGTGATCATTCTATTCAAATAAATAAATAAACTAAAGCTCACAGCCGTTTACAGCATCAGTGTGTTTGATATTTGTGATAATTCTGATCAAACTAAACGTGTTTTTACTCACAGCAGCAGGTAAATACAGAGCAGAGAACTCAGAGAGACGCACTTCAGCCCCCGAGTGTCCAACACCCCCTCTGCCCCTGCACAGAGACCCGGTTTAGACCCGGTTTAGACCTGGTTTAGTCCTGGTTTAGACCTGGTTTAGACCTGGTTCAGTCCTGGTCTGGTCTTGGTTCAGTCCTGGTTTAGGCCTGGTCTGGTCCTGGTCTGGTCCTGGTTTAGTCCTGGTCTGGTCTTGGTTCAGTCCTGGTTTAGTCCTGGTCTGGTCCTGGTCTGGTCCTGGTTCAGTCCTGGTTTAGTCCTGGTCTGGTCCTGGTTCAGTCCTGGTTTAATCCTGGTTCAGTCCTGGTTCAGTCCTGGTTCGGTCCTGGTCTGGTCCTGGTTTAGTCCTGGTCTGGTCCTGGTTCAGTCCTGGTTTAATCCTGGTTCAGTCCTGGTTCAGTCCTGGTTCGGTCCTGGTCTGGTCCTGGTTCAGTCCTGGTTCAGTCCTGGTTCAGTCCTGGTTCAGTCCTGGTTTAGTCCTGGTCTAGTCCTGGTTCAGTCCTGGTTCAGTCCTGGTTCAGTCCTGGTTCAGTCCTGGTTTAGTCCTGGTCTGGTCCTGGTTCAGTCCTGGTTCAGTCCTGGTTTAGTCCCGGTCTGGTCCTCACCTCGGTGTTGGGTCTCGGGGATTTTCTGTGCGGGACTTTGGTTCTTTTGAGGCTCACAGACTTTTGGAGGATTTTCAGGACGAGTCAAAAGGAACTCGGGAACCGGGAACTCTGAGAGGCAGGTGAGACAGGTGAGACAGGTGAGACAGGTGAGGCAGGTGAGGCAGGTGAGGCAGGTGAGACAGGTGAGACAGGTGAGACAGGTGAGGCAGGTGAGGCAGGTGAGACAGGTGAGACAGGTGAGGCAGGTGAGGCAGGTGAGACAGGTGAGACAGGTGAGGCAGGTGTGACAGGTGAGACAGGTGAGGCAGGTGAGGCAGGTGAGGCAGGTGTGACAGGTGAGACAGGTGAGGCAGGTGAGGCAGGTGTGACAGGTGTGACAGGTGTGACAGGTGAGGCAGGTGAGACAGGTGTGACAGGTGTGACAGGTGAGGCAGGTGTGACAGGTGTGACAGGTGAGGCAGGTGAGACAGGTGAGACAGGTGAGACAGGTGTGACAGGTGTGACAGGTGTGACAGGTGAGGCAGGTGTGACAGGTGAGGCAGGTGAGGCAGGTGAGACAGGTGAGACAGGTGAGGCAGGTGTGACAGGTGAGGCAGGTGAGACAGGTGAGACAGGTGTGACAGGTGTGACAGGTGAGACAGGTGAGACAGGTGTGACAGGTGTGACAGGTGAGACAGGTGAGACAGGTGAGGCAGGTGAGACAGGTGAGACAGGTGAGGCAGGTGAGGCAGGTGAGGCAGGTGAGACAGGTGAGACAGGTGTGACAGGTGTGACAGGTGTGACAGGTGAGGCAGGTGTGACAGGTGTGACAGGTGAGGCAGGTGAGACAGGTGAGACAGGTGAGACAGGTGTGACAGGTGTGACAGGTGAGGCAGGTGTGACAGGTGAGGCAGGTGTGACAGGTGTGACAGGTGAGGCAGGTGAGGCAGGTGAGACAGGTGTGACAGGTGTGACAGGTGTGACAGGTGAGGCAGGTGTGACAGGTGTGACAGGTGAGGCAGGTGAGGCAGGTGAGACAGGTGAGACAGGTGAGGCAGGTGTGACAGGTGAGGCAGGTGTGACAGGTGAGGCAGGTGAGGTTTTGTACTGTTGAGTTTGTCGTAGTCTGGGGTCTGTGAGTCGGAGCTGCTGCTTTCCTCCAGATCTTCTCTCCGCGGCTCCACAAAGTCTCCAGAAAACGCCTGAAAATCAGAAATGGAAAATGAATTTGTGAGAATTAAAAAAAATAAATAAAAATAAATAAAAATGATTCATGTTTTTGTGGAAAATGTGAGAATAAAAGTTGGACTGACCAGGGGGAAGCGCGGAGACTGAGGCGAACGAGGACTCAGGAAACTACTGTCCACAGACAAAGGGACGGGACTGCTGCAGGGACTCTTCTCCTGCACAGAACCAGACCCGGACTCAACCAGGACCAGACCAGGACCAGACCTGGACCAGACCCGGACTCGACCAGGACCAGACCAGGACCAGACCAGGACCAGACCCGGACTCGACCAGGACCAGACCAGGACCAGACCAGGACCAGACCCGGACTCGACCAGGACCAGAACTAAACCAGGTCTAAACCAGGACTAGGACTAATGTTGTCTAATGACTAAGTGTTGTCATGTGGTTGTTGTGTGGTTGTTGTGTGGTGTGTGGTTGTCGTGTGGTTGTGTGGTGTGTGGTTGTGTGGTTGTTGTGTGGTTGTGTGGTTGTTGTGTGGTGTGTGGTTGTTGTGTGGTTGTGTGGTGTGTGGTTGTTGTGTGGTTGTGTGGTTGTTGTGTGGTTGTGTGGTTGTTGTGTGGTCGTGTGGTTGTCGTGTGATTGTGTGGTTGTTGTGTGGTTGTGTGGTGTGTGGATGTGTGGTTGTTGTGTGGTTGTTGTGTGGTTGTGTGGTGTGTGGTTGTCGTGTGGTTGTGTGGTTGTGTGGTTGTGTGGTTGTGTGGTTGTCGTGTGATTGTGTGGTTGTTGTGTGGTGTGTGGTTGTTGTGTGGTTGTGTGGTTGTCGTGTGGTTGTGTGGTTGTTGTGTGGTTGTCGTGTGGTCGTGTGACCGTCGTGTGGTTGTGTGGTTGTCATGTGGTTGTTGTGTGGTTGTTGTGTGGTTGTTGTGTGGTTGTGTGGTTGTCATGTGGTCGTGTGGTCGTCGTGTGGTTGTGTGGTTGTCGTGGGGTCGCGTGGTTGTCGTGTGGTTGTCGTGTGGCTGTTGTCTGGTTGTGTGGTTGTCGTGTGGTAGTTGTGTGGTTGTTGTGTGGTTGTGTGGTAGTGTGGTAGTTGTGTGGTTGTGTGGTAGTTAAGTGGTTGTGTGGTTGTCGTGTGGTTGTGTGGCAGTTGTGTGATAGTTGTGTGGTTGTGTGGTTGTGGTGTGGTTATGTGGTAGTTGTGTGGTAGTTGT
This sequence comes from Odontamblyopus rebecca, assembly GCA_030686955.1. Taxonomy (NCBI): domain Eukaryota; kingdom Metazoa; phylum Chordata; class Actinopteri; order Gobiiformes; family Gobiidae; genus Odontamblyopus; species Odontamblyopus rebecca. The sequence continues at coordinate 39,510,689 of CM060661.1, forward strand.
GTGGTTGTGTGGTAGTTGTGTGGTAGTTGTGTGGTTGTGTGGTAGTTGTGTGGTAGTTGTGTGGTTGTGTGGTAGTTGTGTGGTAGTTGTGTGTGGTTGTGCGTCTCACCTCCAGGTGCAGGCAGACGGACATGAGGAACTTGTAGGTGTTGTCTCTGGACAGAAACGAGACGAAAACGTACTGCAGAAAACACAACAAACAGTGGCATCAGAACTGTTTCTATGGAGACGGGTGTAACAGTAGTAGTAGTAGTAGCAGCAGTAGCAGGAGTAGTAGTAGTAGTAGTAGTGATAGTAGTAGTAGTAGTAGTAGTAGTAGCAGTAGTAGTAGCAGTAGCAGCAGTAGCAGGAGTAGTAGTAGTAGTAGTAGTGATAGTAGTAGTAGTAGTAGTAGTAGTAGTAGCAGTAGTAGTAGTAGCAGCAGTAGTAGTGATAGTAGTAGTAGTAGTAGTAGTAGTAGTAGTAGTATCAGTAGTAGTAGTAGTAGTAGTAGTAGCAGTAGTAGTAGTAGTAGCAGCAGTAGCAGGAGTAGTAGTAGTAGTAGTGATAGTAGTAGTAGTAGTAGTAGTAGCAGTAGTAGTAGTAGCAGCAGTAGTAGTAGTAGTAGTAGTAGTAGTAGTAGTAGTAGTAGTAGTAGTAGTAGTAGTAGCAGCAGAAGTAGTAGTAGTAGGGGTAGTATCCGTAGTGTTTCGATTGCTGTGACACTATGCTGGGGTTCTACATCTATGTCTATGGTGGAATGTTCAGCAGTTTCCATGGTGACGATGCACACATTAGCAAACACAGCCTGATGAGTTTTAAGAACTAAAAACTCCAGGAAAAAAAACACCCAAAAGTGATTAAAAGACACATTTTTATCTTTCTGTGATCAGTCTGAGATGGTCCTGTTCAGGAGTTTGAGTTTCCACTAAAAGGTGAGAGTAACTAAAGCTAATGCTAATGCTAACGCTAACGCTAACGCTAACGCTAACGCTAATGCTAACGCTAACGCTAACGCTATTGCTGATGCTAATGCTAATGCTAATGTGATGTGTTGTAATGTGATTTGAGGAACTTGTTTATTTGTGTTGAAACAAAACTTCAGACAGGGCAGTGCCTACAGTTAGCATCACACCCACAGGGAA
>CM060661.1:39516812-39526812 GCA_030686955.1 Odontamblyopus rebecca
TGTTCTGAGCGTGGTTAGGTGTGTTTGGTTGTTCTGAGCGTGGTAGGGTGGGTTTGGTCGTTCTGAGCGTGGTTAGGTGTGTTTGGTTGTTCTGAGCGTGGTTGCGTAGGTGGGTTTGGTTGTTCTGAGCGTGGTTGTGTTGGTGTGTTTGGTTGTTCTGAGTGTGGTTGGGTGTGTTTGGTTGTTCTGAGCGTGGTTAGGTGTGTTTGGTTGTTCTGAGCGTGGTTGGGCGGGTTTGGTTGTTCTGAGCGTGGTTGGGTGTGTTTGGTTCTTCTGAGCGTGGTTAGGTCTGTTTGGTTGTTCTGAGCGTGGTTGGGTGGGTTTGGTTGTTCTGAGCATGGTTAGGTGTGTTTGGTTGTTCTGAGCGTGGTTAGGTGTGTTTGGTTGTTCTGAGCGTGGTTAGGTGTGTTTGGTTGTTCTGAGCGTGGTTGCGTAGGTGGGTTTGGTTGTTCTGAGCGTGGTTGTGTTGGTGTGTTTGGTTGTTCTGAGTGTGGTTGGGTGTGTTTGGTTGTTCTGAGCGTGGTTAGGTGTGTTTGGTTGTTCTGAGCGTGGTTGGGCGGGTTTGGTTGTTCTGAGCGTGGTTGGGTGTGTTTGGTTCTTCTGAGTGTGGTTAGGTCTGTTTGGTTGTTCTGAGCGTGGTTGGGTGGGTTTGGTTCTTCTGAGCGTGGTTAGGTGTGTTTGGTTGTTCTGAGCGTGGTAGGGTGGGTTTGGTTGTTCTGAGTGTGGTTGGGCGGGTTTGGTTGTTCTGAGCGTGGTTGGGCGGGTTTGGTTGTTCTGAGCGTGGTTAGGTGTGTTTGGTTGTTCTGAGCGTGGTAGGGTGGGTTTGCTTGTTCTGAGCGTGGTTAGGTGTGTTTGGTTGTTCTGAGCGTGGTTGCGTAGGTGGGTTTGGTTGTTCTGAGCGTGGTTGTGTTGGTGTGTTTGGTTGTTCTGAGTGTGGTTGGGTGTGTTTGGTTGTTCTGAGCGTGGTTAGGTGTGTTTGGTTGTTCTGAGCGTGGTTGGGCGGGTTTGGTCGTTCTGAGCGTGGTTGGGCGGGTTTGGTTGTTCTGAGCGTGGTTGGGCGGGTTTGGTTGTTCTGAGCGTGGTTGGGCGGCTTTGGTTGTTCTGAGCGTGGTTGGGCGGCTTTGGTTGTTCTGAGCGTGGTTGGGCGGGTTTGGTCGTTCTGAGCGTGGTTGGGCTGGTTTGGTTGTTCTGAGCGTGGTTGGGCGGGTTTGGTTGTTCTGAGCGTACCTGGCTGTAGTGCGACTTCTTCCTCTGGATCTTCGGGTCGGCCTCGGGAGTTTCTCGGAGCAGAGACGGGTCGAACGTCTTGGACCTGAACACAGACAGAACCTTCAGTCTCTGGGTTTTACCTCGGCGACTCCAGGTGGCGCCGCGGAGCCTCGGACCTGACGAGAGCCGGTTTCCTCCTCGGGTTCTGGTCCGGGTCCTGGTCCGGGTCTTGGGTCCGGTCTTGGGTCTGGCTGTGGAGAGGGTCACTGATGGCCCTGCCGACCCGGAGCCGCTCATCGCAGCCGCCCTCCACGTCCGAGCTGAGGAACATCAGGGGAACATTAGGTCCGTTTAAAGTGAGGAACATCAGGGGAACATTAGGTCCGTATAAAGTGAGGAACATCAGGGGAACATTAGGTCCGTATAAAGTGAGGAACATCAGGGGAACATTAGGTCCATTTAAAGTGAGGAACATCAGGGGAACATTAGGTCCGTTTAAAGTGAGGAACATCAGGGGAACATTAGGTCCGTATAAAGTGAGGAACATCAGGGGAACATTAGGTCCGTATAAAGTGAGGAACATCAGGGGAACATTAGGTCCGTATAAAGTGAGGAACATCAGGGGAACATTAGGTCCGTTTAAAGTGAGGAACATCAGGGGAACATTAGGTCCATTTAAAGTGAGGAACATCAGGGGAACATTAGGTCCGTTTAAAGTGAGGAACATCAGCGGAACATTAGGTCCGTATAAAGTGAGGAACATCAGGGGAACATTAGGTCCGTATAAAGTGAGGAACATCAGGGGAACATTAGGTCCGTTTAAAGTGAGGAACATCAGCGGAACATTAGGTCCGTTTAAAGTGAGGAACATCAGCGGAACATTAGGTCCGTTTAAAGTGAGGAACATCAGGGGAACATTAGGTCCATTTAAAGTGAGGAACATCAGGGGAACATTAGGTCCGTTTAAAGTGCGGAACATCAGCGGAACATTAGGTCCGTTTAAAGTGAGGAACATCAGCGGAACATTAGGTCCGTTTAAAGTGAGGAACATCAGGGGAACATTAGGTCCGTTTAAAGTGAGGAACATCAGCGGAACATTAGGTCCGTATAAAGTGAGGAACATCAGGGGAACATTAGGTCCGTTTAAAGTGAGGAACATCAGGGGAACATTAGGTCCGTTTAAAGTGAGGAACATCAGCGGAACATTAGGTCCGTTTAAAGCGAGGAACATCAGGGGAACATTAGGTCCGTTTAAAGTGAGGAACATCAGGGGAACATTAGGTCCGTTTAAAGTGAGGAACATCAGGGGAACATTAGGTCCGTATAAAGCGAGGAACATCAGGGGAACATTAGGTCCGTTTAAAGTGCGGAACATCAGCGGAACATTAGGTCCGTTTAAAGCGAGGAACATCAGCGGAACATTAGGTCCGTTTAAAGTGAGGAACATCAGGGGAACATTAGGTCCGTTTAAAGTGAGGAACATCAGCGGAACATTAGGTCCGTATAAAGCGAGGAACATCAGCGGAACATTAGGTCCGTTTAAAGCGAGGAACATCAGCGGAACATTAGGTCCGTATAAAGTGAGGAACATCAGCGGAACATTAGGTCCGTTTAAAGCGAAGAACATCAGCGGAACATTAGGTCCGTTTAAAGCGAAGAACATCAGCGGAACATTAGGTCCGTTTAAAGCGAAGAACATCAGCGGAACATTAGGTCCGTTTAAAGCGAAGAACATCAGCGGAACATTAGGTCCGTTTAAAGTGCGGAACATCAGCGGAACATTAGGTCCGTATAAAGCGAGGAACATCAGCGGAACATTAGGTCCGTTTAAAGCGAAGAACATCAGCGGAACATTAGGTCCGTTTAAAGCGAAGAACATCAGCGGAACATTAGGTCCGTTTAAAGCGAGGAACATCAGCGGAACATTAGGTCCGTATAAAGCGAGGAACATCAGCGGAACATTAGGTCCGTATAAAGCGAAGAACATCAGCGGAACATTAGGTCCGTATAAAGTGAGGAACATCAGCGGAACATTAGGTCCGTTTAAAGTGAGGAACATCAGCGGAACATTAGGTCCGTATAAAGTGAGGAACATCAGCGGAACATTAGGTCCGTTTAAAGCGAGGAACATCAGCGGAACATTAGGTCCATTTAAAGTGAGGAACATCAGCGGAACATTAGGTCCGTTTAAAGTGAGGAACATCAGCGGAACATTAGGTCCGTATAAAGCGAGGAACATCAGCGGAACATTAGGTCCGTTTAAAGCGAAGAACATCAGCGGAACATTAGGTCCGTATAAAGCGAGGAACATCAGGGGAACATTAGGTCCGTTTAAAGCGAGGAACATCAGGGGAACATTAGGTCCGTATAAAGCGAGGAACATCAGCGGAACATTAGGTCCGTATAAAGCGAGGAACATCAGCGGAACATTAGGTCCGTATAAAGTGAGGAACATCAGCGGAACATTAGGTCCGTTTAAAGTGAGGAACATCAGCGGAACATTAGGTCCGTATAAAGTGAGGAACATCAGCGGAACATTAGGTCCGTTTAAAGCGAGGAACATCAGCGGAACATTAGGTCCATTTAAAGTGAGGAACATCAGCGGAACATTAGGTCCGTATAAAGTGAGGAACATCAGCGGAACATTAGGTCCGTTTAAAGTGAGGAACATCAGCGGAACATTAGGTCCGTTTAAAGTGAGGAACATCAGCGGAACATTAGGTCCGTATAAAGTGAGGAACATCAGCGGAACATTAGGTCCGTTTAAAGTGAGGAACATCAGCGGAACATTAGGTCCGTATAAAGTGAGGAACATCAGCGGAACATTAGGTCCGTTTAAAGCGAGGAACATCAGGGGAACATTAGGTCCGTTTAAAGTGAGGAACATCAGCGGAACATTAGGTCCGTATAAAGCGAAGAACATCAGCGGAACATTAGGTCCGTTTAAAGCGAAGAACATCAGGGGAACATTAGGTCCGTTTAAAGCGAGGAACATCAGCGGAACATTAGGTCCGTTTAAAGCGAAGAACATCAGCGGAACATTAGGTCCGTATAAAGCGAGGAACATCAGCGGAACATTAGGTCCGTTTAAAGCGAGGAACATCAGCGGAACATTAGGTCCGTTTAAAGCGAAGAACATCAGCGGAACATTAGGTCCGTATAAAGCGAGGAACATCAGCGGAACATTAGGTCCGTTTAAAGCGAAGAACATCAGCGGAACATTAGGTCCGTTTAAAGCGAAGAACATCAGCGGAACATTAGGTCCGTTTAAAGCGAGGAACATCAGGGGAACATTAGGTCCGTATAAAGCGAGGAACATCAGGGGAACATTAGGTCCGTTTAAAGCGAGGAACATCAGCGGAACATTAGGTCCGTTTAAAGCGAAGAACATCAGCGGAACATTAGGTCCGTATAAAGCGAGGAACATCAGGGGAACATTAGGTCCGTTTAAAGCGAAGAACATCAGGGGAACATTAGGTCCGTTTAAAGCGAGGAACATCAGGGGAACATTAGGTCCGTTTAAAGCTCCTGGATCAAGTAAAACGGACCTCTGTGAGCTGTAAGTCGTGTTCTAATGTTCTACTTGTCTGATGTTCTAATGTTTAATGTTCTAAAGTTATACTGTTCTAATGTTCTGATCTTCTACTGTTCTAATGTTTAATGTTCTACTGTTCTACTGTTCTACTTGTCTAATGTTTAGATGTAGAGTTTAAAAACACAGTGGAGCACTTCCTGTATCACCACACGATGACATCACGAGGTGGAACAGAGTGTTTTCAGTCTGAGAGAAGAAACATGAGGGTCTGAGGAGGCTTCAGAGGAAACATGAGGGTCTGAGGAGGCTTCAGAGGAAACGTGAGGGTCTGAGGAGGCTTCAGAGGAAACATGAGGGTCTGAGGAGGCTTCAGAGGAAACATGAGGGTCTGAGGAGGCTTCAGAGGGAACATGAGGGTCTGAGGAGGCTTCAGAGGAAACGTGAGGGTCTGAGGAGGCTTCAGAGGAAACATGAGGGTCTGAGGAGGCTTCAGAGGAAACATGAGGGTCTGAGGAGGCTTCAGAGGAAACGTGAGGGTCTGAGGAGGCTTCAGAGGAAACATGAGGGTCTGAGGAGGCTTCAGAGGAAACATGAGGGTCTGAGGAGGCTTCAGAGGAAACATGAGGGTCTGAGGAGGCTTCAGAGGAAACATGAGGGTCTGAGGAGGCTTCAGAGGAAACATGAGGGTCTGAGGAGGCTTCAGAGGAAACATGAGGGTCTGAGGAGGCTTCAGAGGAAACATGAGGGTCTGAGGAGTCTTCAGAGGAAACATGAGGGTCTGAGGAGTCTTCAGAGGAAACATGAGGGTCTGAGGAGGCTTCAGAGGAAACATGAGGGTCTGAGGAGGCTTCAGAGGGAACATGAGGGTCTGAGGAGGCTTCAGAGGAAACATGAGGGTCTGAGGAGGCTTCAGAGGAAACATGAGGGTCTGAGGAGGCTTCAGAGGAAACATGAGGGTCTGAGGAGGCTTCAGAGGAAACATGAGGGTCTGAGGAGGCTTCAGAGGGAACATGAGGGTCTGAGGAGGCTTCAGAGGAAACATGAGGGTCTGAGGAGGCTTCAGAGGAAACGTGAGGGTCTGAGGAGGCTTCAGAGGGAACATGAGGGTCTGAGGAGGCTTCAGAGGAAACATGAGGGTCTGAGGAGGCTTCAGAGGAAACATGAGGGTCTGAGGAGGCTTCAGAGGAAACATGAGGGTCTGAGGAGGCTTCAGAGGAAACATGAGGGTCTGAGGAGTCTTCAGAGGAAACATGAGGGTCTGAGGAGGCTTCAGAGGAAACATGAGGGTCTGAGGAGGCTTCAGAGGGAACATGAGGGTCTGAGGAGGCTTCAGAGGAAACATGAGGGTCTGAGGAGGCTTCAGAGGAAACATGAGGGTCTGAGGAGGCTTCAGAGGAAACATGAGGGTCTGAGGAGGCTTCAGAGGAAACATGAGGGTCTGAGGAGGCTTCAGAGGGAAACATGAGGGTCTGAGGAGGCTTCAGAGGAAACATGAGGGTCTGAGGAGGCTTCAGAGGAAACGTGAGGGTCTGAGGAGGCTTCAGAGGGAACGTGAGGGTCTGAGGAGGCTTCAGAGGGAACATGAGGGTCTGAGGAGGCTTCAGAGGAAACGTGAGGGTCTGAGGAGGCTTCAGAGGAAACATGAGGGTCTGAGGAGGCTTCAGAGGAAACGTGAGGGTCTGAGGAGGCTTCAGAGGGAACATGAGGGTCTGAGGAGGCTTCAGAGGAAACGTGAGGGTCTGAGGAGGCTTCAGAGGAAACATGAGGGTCTGAGGAGGCTTCAGAGGAAACATGAGGGTCTGAGGAGGCTTCAGAGGAAACGTGAGGGTCTGAGGAGGCTTCAGAGGAAACATGAGGGTCTGAGGAGGCTTCAGAGGAAACATGAGGGTCTGAGGAGGCTTCAGAGGAAACGTGAGGGTCTGAGGAGGCTTCAGAGGAAACATGAGGGTCTGAGGAGGCTTCAGAGGAAACATGAGGGTCTGAGGAGGCTTCAGAGGAAACGTGAGGGTCTGAGGAGGCTTCAGAGGAAACGTGAGGGTCTGAGGAGGCTTCAGAGGAAACGTGAGGGTCTGAGGAGGCTTCAGAGGAAACGTGAGGGTCTGAGGAGGCTTCAGAGGAAACGTGAGGGTCTGAGGAGGCTTCAGAGGAAACATGAGGGTCTGAGGAGGCTTCAGAGGAAACATGAGGGTCTGAGGAGGCTTCAGAGGAAACATGAGGGTCTGAGGAGGCTTCAGAGGAAACATGAGGGTCTGAGGAGGCTTCAGAGGAAACATGAGGGTCTGAGGAGGCTTCAGAGGAAACATGAGGGTCTGAGGAGGCTTCAGAGGAAACATGAGGGTCTGAGGAGGCTTCAGAGGAAACATGAGGGTCTGAGGAGGCTTCAGAGGAAACATGAGGGTCTGAGGAGGCTTCAGAGGAAACATGAGGGTCTGAGGAGGCTTCAGAGGGAACATGAGGGTCTGAGGAGGCTTCAGAGGAAACATGAGGGTCTGAGGAGGCTTCAGAGGAAACATGAGGGTCTGAGGAGGCTCCGCCCTCCAGACGTAAACAAACAAATCCATGTTCCACTGATCAAACACAAATATAAGGGATTTTCAGCGGGAAAATGTGATATAATAGAAGAGTTTAATGCCGCACTGTGGAACATTCCAGACACAGCGACAGCATCTCCATGGAGACGAGCGGGTGGTGGAAAAGTGACACGGTGCAGCTTTAAGTGAGAGCGTGAGAATGAAGAACCAAAACCCGATCTGAGCCTGGAGCCGGTCTATTGTGGTCGTCTCAGGTGTCTAAGACCAGGACTAAACCAGGACTAAGCCAGGACTAAACCAGGACTAAACCAGGACTAAACCAGGACTGAACCAGGACTGAACCAGGACTAAACCAGGACTAAACCAGGACTGAACCAGGACTGAACCAGGACTAAACCAGGACTATAACAGGACTAAACCAGGGCTAAACCAGGACTGAACCAGGACTAAACCAGGACTGAACCAAGACTAAACCAGGACTAAACCAGGACTAAACCAGGACTGAACCAGGACTGAACCAGGACTAAACCAGGACTATAACAGGACTAAACCAGGGCTAAACCAGGACTGAACCAGGACTAAACCAGGACTGAACCAAGACTAAACCAGGACTAAACCAGGATTAAACCAGGACTATAACAGGACTAAACCAGGGCTAAACCAGGACTGAACCAGGACTAAACCAGGACTAAACCAGGACTAAACCAGGACTATAACAGGACTAAACCAGGACTAAACCAGGACTGAACCAGGACTGAACCAGGACTAAACCAGGACTATAACAGGACTGAACCAGGACTAAACCAGGACTGAACCAAGACTAAACCAGGACTAAACCAGGACTAAACCAGGACTATAACAGGACTAAACCAGGGCTAAACCAGGACTGAACCAGGACTAAACCAGGACTAAACCAGGACTAAACCAGGACTATAACAGGACTAAACCAGGGCTAAACCAGGACTGAACCAGGACAAAACCAGGACTAAACCAGGGCTAAACCAGGACTGAACCAGGACTAAACCAGGACTAAACCAGGACTATAACAGGACTAAACCAGGACTGAACCAGGACTAAACCAGGAATAAACCAGGACTATAACAGGGCTAAACCAGGGCTAAACCAGGACTAAACCAGGACTAAACCAGGACTATAACAGGACTAAACCAGGACTGAACCAGGACTAAACTGGGACTAAACCAGGACTGAACCAGGACTAAACCAGGAATAAACCAGGACTATAACAGGACTAAACCAGGACTGAACCAGGACTAAACCGGGACTATAACAGGACTAAACCAGGACTAAACCAGGACTAAACCGGGACTAAACCAGGACTGAACCAGGACTGAATCAGGACTAAACCGGGAGTAAACTGGGACTATAACGGGACTAAACCAGGTCTAAACCAGGTCTAAACCAGGTCTAAACCAGGACTTCCTCACTCACAGGTCTCTCTGGTCCGGTCTGCTGGTTTTCCCGCTCTTCTTTCCCTCCTCTTGGGTTTCGCTCATGTTTTAGTTTCACTTTTATCCCAAAAAGAAAAACATAAATAAAAAGTTTAAAAGTCCCGAGGTGCAGATGTGAGGAGGGCCGTGCGACACTGACACAGACCTGAGCCGGAGGAGGAGAGAGAGAGAGAGCGAGGGGGGGAGGGGCTACGGGGGACAGCAGCCAATCAGAGAGCAGCATCTGAAGCGCGGTTAGAGACGCAGCCAATCAGAGAGCAGGATCTGAAGCGCGGTTACGGTGGGCGGCCAATCGGAGGGCTGGACGCAGAAAGTGGCCAGAGCCGTCGGCCAATCAGAGCCTTTGTTTGTGTTCAGGGTCCAGAGCGCGGAGCTGTTTGGAAATAAAGACCGGACCTTGCCAAAAACCGGTTACAATCCTGGGTTAGGACCAGGAAAAAAACAGGACTAAACCAGGACTAAACCAGGACTGACCCGGAACTGACCCAGGACTGAACCAGGACTGAACCAGGACTGAACCAGGACTAAACCAGGACTAAACCAGGACTGACCCGGAACTGACCCAGGACTGAACCAGGACTGAACCAGGACTGAACCAGGACTAAACCAGGACTAAACCAGGACTAAACCAGGACTGAACCAGGACTGAACCAGGACTGGTCCTCAGTGTATTGTGTGTCTGAAGGTGGTTTCCCATGATCCTTTGAGTCTCATCTTTCACCCCAAACAAAACATCAAAAACCTCAGGGCCCCAAAGAGTGTGGACTAAACCAAGTCTCAAACCAGGTCTAAACCAGGACCAGACCTGGCCTAAACGAGAACCAAACCAGGTCTAAACCAGGACCAGACCTGGCCTAAACGAGAACCAAACCAGGTCTAAACCAGGACCAGACCTGGCCTAAACGAGAACCAAACCAGGTCTAAACCAGGACCAGACCTGGCCTAAACGAGTACCAAACCAGGTCTAAACCAGGACCAGACCTGGCCTAAACAAGAACCAAACCAGGTCTAAACCAGGACCAGACCTGGCCTAAACGAGAACCAAACCAGGTCTAAACCAGGACCAGACCTGGCCTAAACGAGTACCAAACCAGGTCTAAACCAGGACCAGACCTGGCCTAAACGAGAACCAAACCAGGTCTAAACCAGGACCAGACCTGGCCTAAACGAGAACCAAACCAGGTCTAAACCAGGACCAGATCTGGCCTAAACAAGAACCAAACCAGGTCTAAACCAGGACTAAAAGCAGAAGCATT